>CANXYI011391840.1:0-10196 GCA_948208565.1 Hura crepitans | reverse complement strand
CTCTCCAGTGACAATTTTGGTTTAAGTACTAGTCAACTGGATAGTTACAGGTCATTTCAATCACTTTTGAAGTCAATTTTTAGGACTATTTTAAGTATAAATTTAACTCAGTTTGTAACATCTTTTTAGGCATATTTCTAGGCACAAAGCTAACTATAACTGGGCCACTTTCTAGGCAAATTACTAGGCACAAAAGCCAAACACAACTCAGCCAATTTCATGGCCAAATCATAGGCACAATTTCATTTATATACATAGTCCAAATCTAGCCCCAAAGGCATAAGTAAGGTTCAATTTAATAGCTCTTTTGAAGCCACTTTTGAGTCATTATTTCAACCTATAGCTACATATTTTAGTCCAAATTCTTTTAGCCATTTCAAGGCACTTGTTCAAGGTGTATATTGCTATATTATTATGTCATATACTTAGCTAATTCCATAGTAACACTTAACAACCATAAGTTTCATGCTAATATACCATGGTCTAAGCTCTCAAGTACTTAGGAAAAATGGACTAAATTTCCATTCCTTTTCACATTATCACAATATTCAATCATATCTACATGCCATGAACATAATTATACTCATAAACATTTCATTCTAAGCCAATATGGCTAAGGTATAAAGTAATATTCCAAGAAACCACTCATGATAACTCATGTGTACAAGCAAAATTAAACAATCCATGGTGATTTCCATACCCAATTTCAATAGTTCACATCCTAGCATGCGAAGCACATTCTAAAATTTCATCATAGGTAGCAAATTTCTCATTCAAGCATCCATAGGCATCAAAATCAGCAAGCATTGTGAGGCCAATTAAGCAACCACTAAAACAAAATTCTTAATATCACTAAATACTTAAATTAACCAACATCACCAAAAGGAAATCAACCTTAGATTCATCATTCCAGCAATCCTAATTCAAGGTTCACTAGCCTAGGTACCCTAACACATAAAGAAAAGGCTTGAAGTCCACTTACATTTCACTTTGAAGGTGCCACCTCTACCATGCCTAGGCTGCTTGCTTCCATGCTAGCCACAGTAGTGAATTTCTCCTCTCTCCTTCATGTCCTTCCTTATCTAAATTCACCTAAAACACCAAGCACACGCATCCACATAGGTGTTAGGTACCCTATTGAGTCATTTCCAGCTATGAAATCCTAGGAAAACTCAAAGGAGAAGCAAGGGGCTCACCTTTGGTACCCCTATTAGATTGATTCTGACTAGAAATTTTTGATGAATTTTATCTCTAGATTAAGAACTCCTTTTTTCTAATTCCTTTTCCCTATTGTGACTAATAGGCAAAATTAAATTTAGAGACTAAAATAACCATTTTTGGTGAAGGGCTGAAGAGGTTATGGCCAGAGAAAAAAAGAACTGGAGGTGGTAATGTGGGTAGAAGATAACAAGAATTCCTCTTTTATTTGAGTGGAAAAATCCACTTGTCAAGGCCCTAAGCCTGCTGACAAGTGCTTGGGTAGGGTTTATAACCATCGACCCATCCTGAAGCAGCTCAATTTTTTAGGAAACATAAAAAATTCACCAAAATTCACTCGAACCTCTAAAAATTGCACTGCTTATTTTAAAATTCCTATTTTAATCCTTTCTACCTGCTCATAAATTTTTGTGGCCAAATTCTATCGATAAAGTAGTTTTCAAACTACCTTGATTTGCATGCCAACCTCAAAAATTATGAGAATTTGCAAACAACCTCTAATTCCAAAAATTATTTCACTAGTGGACTCAGTGGAATTTTTGAGCTTTAAGGTCCACTATTTTTTGGGTCCGTCTTAGCACATCCCGAGTCAATCTTGACTTGAAAAAATTTTATTGCACTGATTAGTTGCTTTTAGTTTAAAATGAATTGTTGGTTCTGCTAAATTTTTAAATTTGACTCATTTCATCAAATTAAAGCCCTTTAAAGTTTCATGATAAGTGTCACTACCTCAGTCTATGTGTAAGTGAACCGACACCATGGGTGCACTTCTCAGACCCTGTGGCATTATTCATATGGCCTTGGAACATGGGCATTATAGCACTAGCAACTTGTGACTATTGCTTGGCTTTACCTTTGACTTATTGTCTTGCTTTTTTGTGACTAGCCTTGTATCTAAAACTACTATTGTTATGCCTAAGACTAACCTCTCTTAAGCTTCTTCTCAAGCTACTGAGCTGTACTAGCTACTCCCTAGCTAAAAGACCTCTTTTTTTGATAGAGCTCATATCTCTCTTTTAAAACTTCCTTTACTACATTGCAAGCTGCTACTAGTGTAGAAAAATCTCTAATGTTTATGAAAGCAATATGCATCTTGATCTCTATATTAATACCCTTCTTAAACCACTTATATCTATCAACTTCTATTTGTAACATGTCCTTGGCGTATCAACTTAATATAGCAAATTCTTTCTCATACTCTAGTATGGACCTCTGACCTTGCTTTAGATCTATAAACCCCTACCTTCTGGCATTTAAGTAGTGTTTAGTGATATACTTCTTCTAAAACTCTTCCATGTTGAAGTCCCACAGCATATCTACCTCATTCTTATGCTCAGTCAAGGCCTCTCACACATTAAAAGCTTTCTCCTATAGAAGAGAGGTTGCATAAATAACCTTCTCATCAGGAATACATTTTAGCTATTATATGATCTAGATGGTCCTATTTAGCTTGTATTTTGCCTTATTGACATTTATCACTCTTTCCCCCTTAAAGTCCTTAACTCTCATTTTCTTTATCCTTTTTAGTTATGTCTTTTATAGAGCTTGAGGTGGTGGCAATGGTTGCTGAACTAGTGGAGGTGCTCCTACTATGGCTTGTCTTAATAGAAAATTGACAGTACTTGTGTTGTTGATGATGTCTACCTAATATCACTCTTAGTAATGGACTCAACCCTAGTGACCCCTTGTCCAATTGTAGTTAGAGTATGACCCTCAAATTTCAACTCATCTTGTGGTGTATTTAAACTCATCTTTGATCTATAAGATAAAAAATAAATTATAAGCCTCAATAGAGTACTATTATGTGTTGTATGTTTTAAGATCTAAAGCACTCATATGTAACCCTCAATTATTGAGAAATGCCTAAACTAAGGCTCTGATACCACTAAATGTGACACTTCTTACCCAATCCAGTTGTTGAACCCAAATAAAGAGTGATAACAAAATGTCATCTAAACTTACTTTCCTTAAAAGCCTAAAAAAATTAAAACCTTTTTTGAAATAATTTGATTATTTATTAAACCTTGAAAATCTTGCTCAAATAAAATTTTGATTTTTAGTTTTAAAATAGTTTTGGGAATTCTCGAGTCAAAAATTCAGCTGCCTAATGGCTATACTGGAACACTATCATAAAATGAATAGTAAAATTATAGGGTTAAAACAACACTTTTACAATTATCATGTATATGACAACCATAAATTGTTCCTCCTGACCATCCCAAATCATCTTCAGCACAATATTAACCACATACAATAAGAAAAAATATCATACAAGAATTAAAAATAAATTTAAACTTGTTTTAAAGGTTACAAAATAATTTACAACTCTAGATTAAGCCTAATCCCTCATAAGCTACATATCAGTGTCTTTTTATAAATATATCACATAATATAGGTATAAAACAATAAAATACCAAAAATATTCTTCTCTTGATCTACAGTAGCTATCGAGCCTTTGACTCTAATCTAGTTCTTTCACCTTTTCATCACAAATAAAATGATGCACTAAACAAATGCTTAGTGCTATAATTGAAGTAAAACATGTACACACTCTAAAATCATGCATGAATAATAATATCATAGGTAAACTCTTAAGGCTCACATAAGGTAATCATGAAACATAATGAGTGTAAGTATTTAAACATAAAGGTTTATACATCATACCAAGATATGTCATCTAGAATTAAAGCCATATAGCATTCAAACACCTTATCACACATTAAAAATATACTTTCCATACAATCAATCTCATATCTCATATTTAGTCTCATTATAACCAGTTATTATGCCTCTACTTAACAAAACACAAAAATCTATACTGGATAATGGGGACACATTGGACCTCTAAGATCCTCAAGAAAACATAAGCCTAGCCACGTCAGACCTGAAGGTCTGCACATCAAACCTAAAGGCCACATATGATCATAAGACCCAAAGGTCACAAATCTATTTAAGACCTGAACGTCATATATCAACATAAGACCCAAAAGTGAACACATTATACTCGAAGTCATGTAAAGGTATAAAAGTATCCTAGTAGCTACTAGAACTTATAAATTACCAATTAACCTTTCCAATCTAGATTGTTTACTAGTATGGGCTATTCACCATTATTTATTAGATTCACCTTATTAAAATAACTTAAAATAGATTTTAAAGAGAGTTTGGTCGACAAAGGACCAAATGGGGAAAATATAATTTCTCATTTTAAGTTATATGTTCCAAAGCATACGTACACATCATTGGCACATATTCCATAATGTAAACATATACTTCACTTAAGTTAGAATAGCATAATTCAAGCCTTCATAACATGGCATATGTAACATAGCCAGTTATGTCATGTTCTCATGACTAAATTCATAGCATAACATGTCTTATAGTTTCAGCCATACTAGCTTAACCATCATATATCACTTATCTTTTCCCATTCACAACATTATGGATCTTATAACAATTAACATAAGCATCATTACACCTATATATGGTGTAAAAGAGCATTAAACATTATCATTCACAAAAATCAATCCATTCAACCTTTTCATACTTTTAAGCATCAAAGAAGTATTTCACTTCATGTCACATAATTCAACCATACTCATTATCTACATAACCACATTTCACAATTCAACATTATTTCAAGTTAATACACCTATTTAGCATTATTGGCCACCATAAAATGGAAGGCATGCACAAAAGGAACTATTTAGCCATACATTTATATACACATACAACATTTATTTTATTATCATCCATACATCATTCAATGCTCACATGGTTACATATCGCTATTCCTAAGCACATAAACTCATAAACATGCATAATGCATAACACACACTTAAACTTGTACTTTAGGGCATTCAGCCATCCCTAAAGCATATCAAACATTCATTTACACACTTTTATGGTGTTAATACACATGAATAAGGTCACCTAATAGTATTCATTTACATTAAACATCATTAAATGCCATTTAGCTAAACTCTATACACATGCACACATACTTTAATATTAGGGCATACATAAAATCAACATAATTTACTTTGATTACACTTAGTTTTGAGTCGAAATACACCTAAAAGAAGGATTCAAGCCTTCTTTTTGCCTTTATCCTTTCGTCTCTCACTTTTCACTACAAACATAAACATGCTTGTTATAAAAAAATCCATAAAAAAGCAAACATATATCAAAAATAAAAACAAACTTGATAAACATACTCTTAGGCACCTAAGGAACATTGGAAAAATAACAAAGCTAAAAAAAACTTACTTGAGCAAAACCTTACCACTATTCAACCCAATTTTAAACCTTGCAAATCATTTAATTTTTCTTGAAATTCTTGCAACCAAAGGTGTTTAAGGTTTATATGGGTTTGGTTTTATGGATTGAATGAGCTAATCTTAGCTTAAAAGTGAGGGAAGAAAACAAAATAGGGAGGCATCAATGGAAGGAAGCCATCAGCTTTTAAGGAGAAAGAATGGTGGTTGATGATAAAGCACTATTCACACTTTGACCTAATTTTAAGCCATTTTAACCATATTTATATGGGTGACTTAAAATTGAATCAAAACTCTTCTCTCTCCTTTTAATCTAAATCTCCATTTTCTTTCCCCTAATTAACATTCAATTAAACCTTTAAAAATCAATTAATCCAAATCCTAAAAACCTTTAAAAACCTAAGCTCAAAATCCAATAAAAGTCGATAAAAATGTAACTTTGATCTTTACCTAATTTTATGAAAGTACTTTACAATATTTAAAAATTCATATTTTAATGCCAATGGACTATTTAGAATATTTGAGTATCAGGTTGTATCATATCTGAGTCAATTTGAGCAAAAATAAAATATTTTTATGGTTCAACTTGCATTAAGCCAGTATTCATAGTACACTACTATAAGATCTTTGCTTGCATTTTTAACCATTTAAACGACTTCATTTTCACTTCAAATTTCGCCCAAAATTTTATTATAATTAATCTTCCACTTGGTCACTTCAGTGTACCTTAGGTCTTGGGAACACAATTCACATCCCAAGAAGTACAATTCATAACCTTGGGATTTTATAATGATACAATATTACTATGCTTAAATGCATAATTAGCATCATATCTACAATGCCTAAAAATTTTGATGTTATAAATAGCATTTCTCGAGAAGTGAATCATATTTCTCAAAACCTGAGTCACAGTAATATGATCAAATGGAAGTATTAAACATAATATAATTTTGGGTAATATTTGAACTAAAAATGAAGTCATTTTGATGTTAAAAAATGACAGTTAAGATTTTACAATAATGTCACATGAATAGTGACCAAGTTTTAACTAAACTGTAAAATATTCAGTTTTTGCTCAAAACAATGTTAGATTGATACGACCTAATACTTAAATATTCCAAATAAGCTATTGGCATTGGAATTGGAATTTTTAAAGTATGAGAAGTATTATACCTAATATCAAGTTAAGATTTATAATGTTGATTAATTCAGTTTCATCGATTTTTGAGTAAGGGTTTTAAAGACTTTTGAGACTTAGTATGTATGATTTTAAGGGAATTTTATGGTGTTAAATTGGGGCTTAATTAAGGGATATAATATTTAAAAGAAAGAAAGAAAAAGAGAGCTTAAAAATAGGATCTTTAGATTAGAAAAGAGAGGATTTTGACCATCTATCTTATTAACCAAGTCAAAGTTCAATCAAAACCATTTAAAATGGTCAAGTGGGAATAGTGGAGCTTCTCCTTCCTTGCTTTTCAATTTGCAGTCGATGCCATCTCTAACCTCCTCCTCTTCTATTTTATTTCTTTGCTCTTACAATTTTATCTCTCTCTAACCAAATTTAACCTCTAAATCTCACCCTCTATGATCCCTAACACCATTCCAAAGCAAGAAAATAGAGTTTTAATGGTAGATTTTAGTGTTTATAGAAGGAAATGAATAGTAGCCTAAATTTTATACAGGTAAGTTTTCTTCAATCCAACATTCTTCTAAGGTCCCCAGGGTGCCTAAGAAGGGTTATATAAGGTTAGAGTTGGTTTTGAAGCTTAGTTTTATTTTATACAAATTTTTACTCAAACTTGCCAATAATTGTACAAAAAGGTGATCAAGGGAAGAGCAAGGGAAAAGAGAAAGTTTAATCAAGTCAATTTTATGTAGAAAGAATAATTGTAAGTGTGATAAACATTATATATGCATTTATTATGCATTTGATTGAATTAAAGTTAAGATTATGTGTATGTAATAAATGCCTATAAGTGTGTTTTGGTGAAATTGAATTAATAATTATGTTGTTGGGTTATAATGACTATGAGAAATGTATGTGATTAAAAGAATAAGGAAGTTGTGGTCATTATGTACGGATGGCTAAAACATTTGTTGCATAGACATAAGTGTGATTATGTGTGCTTTAATGATTAGAGTATATGTATCAAATAAAATGGTCATTTATGTATGTGATGAGTTTAAAATGAAATAAATTAGAAAAATGTGCTAAGTACGCTTAACAATTGATTTTGCCCTAATTTATCATGACATGTAACAAGGTTTATGAGGTAGCTTGCATGCTAATTCTAGAGGGAAATGATGGTTTACATGGTTAATTGGCTAAAAAAAGATAAAATAAGGTTATGTGATTATAGAAGCTAGTTGTGAGCTAAGTAAAGGCCAAATGAGTGATTAATAATTTTTGATGAGGATTAAGCATGAACTTTTTTTAAAAAATGACTTATAAATAAGTGAGATCTAAAGATGAACATAAGCATGTGGTGATTAAATGATTATGTGAGAGTATAAATTGAGTGTACGACATGGGTATGTAAAATATGAACCTTGAGCTGATTATTAGCTAGAAGACTCATAAAGAAGCTAATAGATGTTTTTATGCCTAAAGTTCATATTGAGAATATAAAAACATACATACACACACACACACACACACACATATAAGTAATTACTAAATAAAAAGAAATGTTGCATGTGGCCTATTCATCATATGGTTAAATGTCTTATCAAGTGTACATGAGCTATATTTTGATGTATATGTGTCTAGAGGGTTCATGAATTGTGCTTGATGGTCTATGCGAGCCATTAGAGCATATGCAATTATACAAGCAAGGTATGTATTCATACTTTTATCTTGTTGATTATCATGCATATAATAGAGGTTATGCATTAAAAGAACTGAAGACTTAATATTAAAGCATACAAAACAAGGCTATATCATGATAATGTCTAATTAAGAAATTAATATGCTTCCTTGCATTAGAAATATAATGAGAATAAAAGTAAACACCTTGAAATCTATCTTTTCCTTGTATGGCCAAATGGCCTACATTGATATTGACAATGTTTTGAGCATTTATCTAGCAGTTAAGAAGTAATGATGTGTATATATTACAGATGGTGCATGACATAGAAAATTGTGCTTTAACTTGCAAGATTACAATATCATAAATTATTTATGATGACATTTGTAATTATACGAAGTAAGTAATGTGATTAAGCTTTTTAGGCCATTTAAATGGCTAATTATATGATAATAATATTAAAAAGAAATTAAGAAAAAAAAGGAGGATAAGTATGCATTTAACCCGATAAAAGTAAATAACCTAGATTGGATAGGTTGATTAGTTAACTAAGGAATATAATAGCTACTAAGGTACATTTGTACCTCTTTATGACCTATCGGTCTAATAGTCAACCTTTGGGTTTAGAAGATTATGACCTTCGGATCTTGAAGATTTTGACCTTTGGGTCTAGTAGAGGACTTTTGTGGTCCAATATAGCTTTCATGGCCCAATAATCCCATTATCTAGTTTCAAGCTATTGTCTTTAAGTATTGGCAAAAAGTAATAAATGATATAATGAGATTTTAAAATTTATGATTTTTTAGTATAACTATATGTATAAATTGCAATAGCTTTAATCATTAATATCATATGTGCAAATTAATTGCTTTAATTATGATTTAAAGTGTTTATGCTTATTTATCAAGTTAGTGAAGAAATCTTATTATACATATACATGAATATGCTATAACTGCTTATTACTATTTTGAATCTATTATAGATGATAATAATGTAATTGCATAAATACAATAAGCACACATATATCATATTGATCACACCACTAAGCCATTTGCTTAGTGCATCATTTTTATTTTTAATGCATAGGTTAAAGGACTAGATTAAAGTCAAAGCCTCAATATCCAATGAAGATCAAGTGAAGCTTTTCATCTTAGTATTTTATTATTATGTATATTTTTATGTAATGTATACCATATAGAAGCACTCTTTGTATAATCTAGAGGAATTTGGCCTAATATGATAATAGATTATTTTGTAATTCCTTATAAATGTTTTGTAAACCTATTAAACATACATGAAAGTTTTTACTTACTTATATGATATCTCTTCCTATCATGTACTAGATGAATGTTGAGATTGAGTTAGGATGGTCAAATGGACCCATATGGTGTTGCGATATTTTAGAAGTGTTATTTTTATATAGGTTACTATTTGGCATAGTGTCTTGGTACAGTCGTTATGCTATCGATTTTTTGCCACGAGAACCTTATTAGTATACCTTGTAGGTTTCTTATTATTCCTATTTTTATAGTGTTATGCATGCAAAGAAGGAGTTAAAATTAAAGTTTAAATTTTAAAATGGTTTTTCAGTAAGAGTAGTATCTAGTTTGTGTGTTACTCCTCATTTGGTTCTGATGTATAGACTTGGTAAAGGATGTCACATTTAGTGGTATCAAAGCCTCAGTTTAGGCTTTCCTTAGTAATTAATGATTATACATGAGTGAACTATGTCTTAAAAGCATACATCAAATAATTATATGATATTGAGGCTAATAATCTACCTTTATTCTATAGATCCAAGATGAGTCATTCTACACCAATAGGTGATGAAAAAGTCAAGAGCCATGCTTCGAATAGAGTAGGACAAGAAGCCACTAAGGTCAAGATAGTCACT
>CANXYI011391777.1:0-13691 GCA_948208565.1 Hura crepitans | reverse complement strand
CTACCATCAAGTACTTCAAATCATACCTAATCACCTAGCTATGAATACATCATGGCGATGTAAAAACATTAGAGTTAAAGTATAATTTTCCACACTTAAGATAACTTTGGTGATCTTAAGTTAAGAGATATTTGCACAACTGATATGATGAGATTGTTTCATTAATATGGATTATTTATCCATATGAACATTCTCTTGTTAGGTCTCCAATGAACTTTTTTCTCAAACAAGCATCCACATGTTATCTCTAAGCATCACTATGCTTATAGCTTGTGAGAACCACTTTTTGACTATGTGAAAGAGAATGACATGTGCTAGTCTATCCATATTAACAATGTCACATCTTTTTAATACTATGACTAGGGATAATTTTGGTATTTCATATTTGCATGCAATAAGAATCTCACATTATGAACACATCATAATTTCCTCTACACTGTGAATATACTAGGGACTTTATTACGTAGTTTAAGATCATATCAAACAAATGAATTAACATAAGCATTATAGCAATAAAGAATGCCTTTTATATAAACCAAAGTTTTTTATATACATAAAATATCCCTATTACATTTAAGCTCTAAGCCATACTTCTAACGTATTCAAATTTTAATATATTAGAGTAATTTATATGTGTGTGTGATGAGAAAAAAGAATTAGAAGAAAGAAGACTTATATGGAAAATTTTTATAGTAATAAATATTTAAGGCCTAAATATAAAATTTTAACATATTTTAAAATTGAATTATAATTATTACTATAAATGATTTAATAAAAGAATAAAAAGAACTTATCTAATGAAGATTACATAAGATGGCCGAAATTTACATTAGATAAGAACTTAAGAATTTAAAAAAGGGTTATAAAGAATTTTGAATAATTATGAGAAATGAAATGATTGTTAAATTATATTTATGCTTTAGATATAACATTAACCATAATAGATGTGGAACTCATTAAATAGCTATTATCGTAAAGTATGTACATGGGGAAAATGTGTAATTTAGGGAAATAAAAGTAATTAGTTGTAATTACATATGTATTTGATGAACTTTGTGACATTTAAGAATTTTAAAGAAAGTAAATTGGTTAAGAATTATATTGTGGCTAACAATTCATATGAAAGGAATAAAAAGTAATTTATACATATGGCTACGTTATGGTACTATGCTTGAGAATTTTGTGAACATTGAGATGATACTAAAATTTGTTCAACTATTGACATTATGAATATATAATAAATGAATTAAATAGTGTAGTATAAATTTGATAATGGCCATATGAATGTAGATGGATAGTGTCTACATAAGTTGGCTAGCTGACTAGGGATTAGTTTAACAATTGCTCATATCTTTCGAGCCCCATTCGTTATATATGGTACGTGCCCTTCAGACCCAATTTTGATCCTAATGGTCTATGGCCTTTAGGCATGTTTTTTATTTTACATAACCCATGGCCTAGGTTTGAACTGTGTGGTCTATAGCCATTTTGGCATAGGATATAGTTAGTTTTCCCAGTTGGTTATTACCCTTCATTGCTTATGTGGCCTAGGAAATCATGTTAACTAGTATTAGTATATCTATATATTAAGCATGGGAAAATGTAAATTAAGAAAAGAAATAAAATGAGAATAAATTAAAATAAATGATCAAATGAAATTTATATGAAATGGGCACATAACATAATATATGTAAAATTTAAACATGTGATGAAACATAAATAAATTAAACTATAAATTTTATTAGATATACATAATGGCACAAACAAGTGTGTGTAATTGAAGTCATAATAAATTATTAAGCTATTAATTAAGTGTAGTCTAAAAGCATAAGTATAATTTTAAGTGACTAAGACATGAGAATGAATCATTCTTGATGAAAGAAAAGATTAGTCCAAAACAATTAATTTATTGAATATGTAATCATATACTTAAAGATAACTAAATTAGTTAAATTAATACTTACTAAAAAAATGTATATGTGAAAGCTAATAATGTGTATAACTATTTGAATACACACACATAATATTAATTATTTAAAGTATAAAGTTTAAAAGAATGTACAAAATTATTTATACTAGAATTATTATGTTTAGATTTGCAAAAGCTTAGAATATGATTTTAGAGTTGCATTCATTGTGTAATGTAACAAGAGTTATATAATTATATTTATAGATATAAAATAGGAGTAATATAGTAAATAAATGATTAATAATTTTAAATTAATATAAGAAGATTTAGATTAATAAATTAAGAAAGAACATTGAAGAAAATTTGATTATTAAATAATTACATATAATACATGAGGAAGAATATATTTATATAAGTTGAAAAATGGAATATACCATATAGATGAGTAATCAAAATTGTTTAATACTTTTATATTTAGAAATGTTTAAATTATAAAGCATTTAACAATATTGGATCATATAAAATTTAGAAGATTTATGAACTAAAGATATAATTTTTGAATTAGATTAAAATTTATGTATGATATACATTAATAGACATAGAAGCTTTAATTTGAAATTTTAGAATACATTGCTGAGCATACACACTCACTTTTATATGATGGGAGTTACATGTGTAAACTGACAAATTATTCCATAATTATATGATGAACATTTTGATGCCCCTTCTTCTGATGCTCAAAGACACTATATGAATGAGTGCCATAATATGCGTCTAAGGCATCTTAATGCTCACACATAACATCATATCACTTTACATTCATACATAAAATACATTCACATTCACACTCAATCCATAAATAAACTCAGTTCTTCTATCAAAAGTTTTAATAAAAAGCTATAAAGATAAATCTCAAAACCATAACCTAAAATAAATAAAAAATTAGGATTTTAAAGCAAGCCACAAACCAAAACTATTTACAGATGGAAAACCAAATGAAAAATCAAAAGCTTACATCTCCAAAATGGGAATTCAAATGAAGTAAATAAATTAATCAAATGAAAGATATTCACTAAACACGTGCTTATATATTAACACAAAATGCTTTCTAAACTAGTTGCAAATCCCACTTGTAAATACCTCATTTGTTAATGTCAGAATTCTCAACCTATGCCTTGGAAAAACCAATGCACTAAGCATTAATGCTTAGTGGTGCATAAATAATTTCAAATGACCCTTATTTGTCATCTTCACATATCAATCATAACTCATCAAAACATAAACACATATACGCATAAATTTCCTTGTCAATGCCATGATTAAGCAATTTTCAATATCATATAACTCAACCTATTACATATTCTTGATTTACGTAACAACTAAGCCCACTATTCTCACATAATGAGGACCTCATTAATAACACATGCACTCTTCACACCATCATTTATCATTCAATCATAAGATGTTTCATTAAATCTTTATTTATCTTCATAATTCACACATTCGTTGTGCTCTAATTGATCATAGACAAAGTTGCATACATGATTCTATATTATTCAACTCCATTCAAAGTGTTCTGAAAATTATACTCGCCTTATTTCAAACTAACTCATCATATTCTCTTCTTTCGTACGGACCCAAAAATTTTTCTGGCCAAGACTAACTTGAGATGTGCCCAAACGGACCCAAAAATATCAGACCCTAAAGCTTAAAAATTCCACTGAATCCACTGGTGAAAGAATTTTTTTTGAAATTAGAGGTTGTTTGTAAAATCTCAAAATTTTTTAGGTTAGCACACAAATCGAAGCAATCTAAAAATTGTCTTATTGATGGAATCTGGCCATGAAAATTTATAAGCAAATATAAGGGATTAAAATAGAAATTTTAAAACAAATGACATAATTTTTTTAGATTTGAGTGAATTTCTATAAATTTTTGAAGTTTACCAAAAAATTAAGATGGCTCGAGATTACCAAGACCACTTTTGACATGTCAAAGTGGGCCCCACTTCATGCCAAGTGGACAAGCAAGGCTGCCAAGTGGTAAATGTGCCTTGATAAGTGGATTTCCACTTGGTTATGAATAAACGCCTTCTCCTCTATTTCCTATTACTGCCAACGCCATAGAGGGAGGAGAAAGGCCATAACATCTTCCTCCGACCACCAAATTGGATGATTCTAGTTGCCAAAAATTCATTTATGTATTAGGCACTACAAGGAATAAGAATTAGGAAGAAAAGTGTTGTCATTTGGGAGATAAAATTCATACAAGTTGACTAGTTCAGAGCAGTCTAGAATAGTGTATTTAAGGTGACTTTTGGGTGATTCATCCCTTTTCCTTAAAATTTCTGGCTGCTATTTGATGCTAGGACATATTTAAGACATGTATGATTATATGTATGAGGTATTGGTGGCCATTGGAGGGCAGCTTGGAGCCCACAAAGGAAGGAGAAGCTACTATGGCAAGTTGGACAAATTGGGGTGCTTGAAGGTTTCAAGGCTTTCTTTTCACAAGTAAGTGGACTTTAAGCCTTTTCTTCATGTCTTAGGGTGCCTAGGCTAGTAAACCTTGAATTAAGATGGCTAGAATGATGAATCTAAGGTTGATTTCTTTCTTAGTGATGTTGGATAACTTGAGAATTTAGTGAAATTAAGAATGTTATTTCAAGTGGTTACGTAATTTGGCCTTACATGCTTGATGAATTTGATGCTTATAGTTGTTTAGATGTGAAGTTTGCCACCTATGATGAATATTAAAAAATTATTTGGCATGCTAAGATGTGATCTATGGAAATTGGGTGTAGAAATCACCATGAAGTAGGTATTTTTGCTTATGGCTATGAGCTATCATGAGGGATTCTTAGGAAGATTGGTTTGTAACTTAGTAGTATTGGCTTGAAATGAGATGTTTATTAGTATGTTTGTGTTCATGGCATGTATATATAATTAAATATTGTTATCATATGAAAAGGAATGGAATTTGAGTCCATTTTCTCCTAAGTACCCAAGAGCTTAGTCATGGCATGTTGGCATGAAACTTAAGGTTGTTAAGTGTTAGTTAAGTAAATTTACAATGGCTTGATTATTGGCATGAAATGACTATGGAATTAATCAAGTATATGACATATTGATATAATAATATACACTTTGAAAATGTGCCTTGAAATGGTTAAAAAGGATTGGACTAAAACATGTATCTAAGGCTAGAAATAAGCATATAAAAGAGGCTTGAAGTGTGCAATGTAAATGCAATATTGCTTATGCCTTAAATGGCTAGATTCGAGACCTTTGCATGTTTGGCTATTATGCTTAGTAATTAGCCTAGGAATTGGCCCAATTATAGTTGGCTTTGCGCCCAGAAATGTACTTTAAAGGGTATTAAAAATTGAGTTAAATTTGGACTTAAAACAGTCCCAAAAATTAACTTCAAAAGTGGTCGAAATGACCTATAATTGTCCAGTTGACCTATACTTCAACCAAAAATGTCACTGGATAGAAAATATTAACTTTTTAAGTATTAATGCCATGATAAATCATAACATATGACACCTTGAATTTTGGTCATAGCAGACTTAAATTTCTAATGGAATGTTACCTGGTAGAGCCAAAATGTGGCTATATCAGTTTGGATAAAAAATTAAAGTACGAGATAAAATTTTTAATTGTCTATTTTTGAAACATAAATATTACAAGAATATTTTTGGTCAATAAATGAACCTAAATTAAGCTACTTAGCCCATTAGTTAGACACCCATTGAATGGGTTGACCGGTTAACTTAGGGTTTTGCAATTGATAGTTGTCTGATATTCAGACAGTCATTTTTATTAGTGGTTGGAGAGGTCTACAAACTGATCTCCATTATGTCACCCAGTTATTGATGGCATTTATTAGTAGTTAGAGAGGTCTATGGACCGATCTCTATTGTCACCTAGTTATTGAAGATAATTATTTATGGTTAGGGAGGCCTACGGGCTGATCTCCATTATGTCATATAGTTACTATTTACTTATGTCTGGAGAGGCTATGGCTAATCTCCATTACGGCACATATGCTGATGTAGCAGTGTAGGTCTAGAATGGGAACCACTGTACCAGTTTATTTTCTCTCTAGATCTATCTTTAAGTGTCATCTTCCTAGTCGAGCTAGTGAATTAAATTAATTTATAAGCATAATAATTATGGAAGATAAAGCTTCAGTATAATTGAATGATTTTTCCTGAGAAATTAGTAAAATATAGTAAAAAGGGCATTTTAGTCATTTTCACATATGTTGAAAATAAAGTGATTTTTGTAAAGTATGCATGTTAAAAGTAATAATACTTACTCTACGTAATTATCTGAGTTAAAAATGTTATTTTAGACCTTATAAATACCTTAGGGGTATTTTAGTAATTTAGCACCCTAGTCAATAATTAAATTATATAATGAAATAAAATAATTTCTTAAACTGTATAGGTATGTAAGTGATATAAATGCCATGATTTAAATGCTTTAAGTTCACCACTGAGTATCTTGTATACTCAGTGTACCTATTTTGGTGCGCAAGTACACAACAGTGGGAACCTGCTTCATAAAGCATGATGATAGTGGCTTAAAGGATACAAGTGAAGGATTTTGATGTAATTATTGTACAATTTTGATATCTATATACCTAGGTGGGAATTGGGTAGAAATATGTAATGTATTTAAGTAAATATAACCTGCTGATGTAAATAAGGTATTTCTGTATGCTCTTCTTATAAATGTATGATCAACTGTGATGTGTGATATTAATGTGAGCTTGAGGCTCTATATATGCATGTTTTATTTGTGGCCTAAAGCCTGAGTTTGATGTGTTGTTAAGGTGATGCTAGGCTAGGAATGGGGGACTAAATGGGTCTAAGTGTTGTGAAATGTTTATAGAAGTGTTAAACAGGCTTATTAAAATTTTGGGGTCAGACCCAGATAATTGTTATGCTCTAAGATTTTCTAAGATTCTGGAAAGTGACTCGTAATTATCTGAAAGTGGCTTGTTTGTATGGCTATACCTTGGTAAGATATTAAACCTATATAAAGTGAATTTGGAAATAAAGTAAGTGACATGGATGTAAGTTATGGAAGTAATAGGAATGGTATTAGTGACCAAGAAGTGCGTGCATCACCTATGGGGTCTCCTAAGGGATCTAGTAAGGGGTGTCACACATCACACATATAATCATTATATTTCAACCCATATATAGAGATATTAATAGTTTCTAATCTAGTTCCGCATATGCTAGTAACATTCACAATCACGACAAAAGTAATGCCAGAACTTAAATATACTTACCCCTTTGGCTAATGGCTTACAGAATAATAATGCAATCACATCATACATTCAAACTTGAAGCAATCCATGATAATATTTGATCATGTTAATTATATTCATGTTTCTTAAACATCATTCTTAACTAAGATGGCTTTATGAATCATTTAGTTTTTAATTAACTCCACACCATATAATATAACTCATTTAAAGGATGCAAATATAAATTCATTCACACGTACTTTAAAACATTACCAAGTTCTAGTTAGTATCAAATTTGTGCATAATCTCACTTGAATATAACTTTTTTGTTGAACTCAAGGATGGATTAGTCATGTAACATGTTTGTATGTTTATAGAAAAGTAGTATAAAAGCACAAACACATGTCATTAGATTTACTTCATCACATACCTCTATTATTAAAATCATATTTGCTTTAATCAAATTAAGATAAGTGCATTTTCTCATTAATTATTTTAGTTTGGTCCACTGTATTCTTCGACCATAGTAGACTAGATAATAAGTAATGACTCATATATGTGCAGCACCCAATTGAGCTTACACGTCCATACTTATAATATCACATAGTACGTAATAAGCTTATACATTTTATGGTACCATAATAGGGCTTACACGTCTATACCTATAATATCAAATTTGCTTTAGTAAGCACTCACATGTTGTATAGCACCCAACAAGGACTACATGATTGTACCAATAATATCACAAAAAGAGAGGTCATAGTATTGCTAACAATTCCTTATTAGTATGCCAACTTATCCTAATGCTAACTCTAGTGTAGTCATTCATGTTCATATAGTCATTACATATTTATTTCCACAATAGGGATTACATGCTCATTTTATATAACTCACAATTTCAACATGGTATGTCCATATGATCAACTTGTGTCAATATTTGGTACTCAATGTCACATTCTCTATAATGCCAATAAGTCAAAGTTTTATGAATAATACCTCAGAGCCTTGAATAGTGCTCTTTTTGAGTTAGGACACTTTAATAAGTCCAGAAAGGGGCATATTAGTCACAAAACTTTAATGGCCAAAAAATGGACAAAATGAAATAATTTAAAATTTTAGCAGGACTAATAAATTACTTCAGGCTAAGAATTAGTGAATAGTAACATAAAATGAATTTATGCTAGGACAGCCTTTGGATGTGCCGAAACAGCCTTTGGATATGCCCGAATGGACCTAAAAATGCCATACCCTGGACCTCAAAAATTCCAATCTACAAGGTGGTGAAGAATTTTAATTTTTTTGAGACCATATGATATTTATTTTAAATATCTTATTTTAGTAGGTGAATAGTAACCATGGTTGTCAATGGAATTTTTACTTGAAATTTTATGGGTATTTTAATAGCACTAATTGAGGATTGTTAAAACTAAAATGACTATTTTTAGAGGTTTAGAGAAATTTCTATGAATTTTTGAAGTTTAAGAGAAAATTAAGAGAAAATGGACCATTAGACCGCCACGTGGTGCGATACGGGCTGTCCACCCCACTAATATAAAAGGTGTGCACATGTAGGGGTGTCACATATGCCAAACTCACCTCCCACCCCTCACATCTCCCTTAGGTTGATGCCATTCCCTCTTTCTCTCTCCTTCCATTTTTGCTTCATTTTTTCCTCAATATTAGCCTATTTCTCCGAAAATTTATATGCTTCTTGACCATTATAGTCTCCTGAAGCTATTCCAATTAACAAAAATTAGAAAAGAAGGCTAAAAAGTGGGATATTGACACTTGGTGAATAGTATCTAATTTAGGTGTAAGTGATTTTATCCTAATTTTTATTTTTGTTTTAGGTAGCTTAGGTAATTCTAAGAAATTCCATTATTTTATATTTCAATTTAAAGTTATGTAGAATTTTTAGGAATTTTTCTAAGGTAAAATTGGGTATGTTTAGGTCAAAGAGAAGGAATTGAAGGAGAACCCCATTCAAGACCTTGAAGTGATGGAAAAAGGGGTGTTCTCACACCCTAAGTATATGGACTTGACACAATTTATGCATGCCTTGTGATTTTATATGAAATTATGTGTGTGACTATGTATGGAAATGATAAAAACTATGGTTTTGCATGGAATTGATGGGAAATGATGACATAGTTATGTTAATGGCATGAAAATAAGCTTGTATGCATGAATTGGGTAAGAGAAAATAAGTGTAAGTATGTACACATGACTTGCTCGAATGGTGTACATGTATGTGATGTAAAATGTGTACATGTATATGGCATGTTGTGTATGGAATTAACATAAAAATGAGATGAAAATCATAATAGGAATATGTGTGAGACGTATAAGATGTATTGCATATTAATTGAGTGAATTATGACCTAAATTGATGTATAATTATGATACTTAGGTTGACACTTGGAATTGTGATTAGTATGTATGAAAGTAATGGCATAAGGATGATAGTTGAGTTAATGATGATATTGAGGCATAATGGTTAAAGGGATAATGAATTCATGTTTGGTATGAATAGGCATATGGAAATCATTATTGTAAGAAATGACCAAACGAATAGTAACTTGAAGGAAATTGACCAAATAAATAGTGATTTTGTGGAAAATGACCTAAAATGGGAAAAAGTGCATAAATGTACTAAAAATGAAAATATAAGTTGTCAGCGAGATGACACAAGATAAAAGTGAAGTAATAACTGAATAATTGAGAATGAATAGTGACATGGCCCATCAATTAGACACCCACCGGATGGGTTAACCAATCAACTAGGGAGTTAGCAGCTACTAGGTAGGTTGGTCCTTTTGGGGCCACTGTTTGATGAGATAGCGGGTGAACCACCAAGGGACTAAGGTTAAACCCAGCACACTCGGGTATTGAGAGGTCTACATGGGTTAATCCCTACTACCCATTGGATTATTTGGATATTGGGAGGTCCAATAGGGCTAATCCCTGCTATCCACTAATGCTATATTAGAGATATTGATTGGGGTATTAGGAGGTCCCATGAGGCTGATCCCTACTATCCCACTTGTAGATATTGGGAAGTCCATGGACTAATCCCTATTATCTGCTAGTCTAGTATTGGGAGGTTCCAATGAATTGATTCCTACTATCGGTCTAGGTAGGTACAGCTACTGAGGCATAAAATATAGGCCACTACACAACATAGGTCCGGCTATTCGGTGTCTTAAAGTGTAGTCTATCTGTTATAGGCCTGAATGATAATGTACCTAAGTAAATATAATAGTATATGACTATTAATAATTGCAATAGAAAAAGATATGGATTTAAATAATTAAGTTGACCAGATAGAATATGAACAAGTTACTTGCATGACAAGGTGTCATAAATTATAGCACATAAATTGTAAAATAATAATCACACTGCATGGAAATGATTATAGTGTCTACTTAACTTGCAATGTACCACTTTAGGTGTGAGTATGCTTGTGACATGCATTTGTTGTATCAATTCCACCACTGAGTGTATACTCAGCGTGTCGATGTTTTGATGTGCAGGTTAGAGATGAGGTTAGTTATCCAACTTCATCAAGTGTAGTGTAGCAACTATTGGGTTTTTTAGTATATATTCTGTATCTTGATGGTTACTAGTAGGAAGCACTCATGTATATTGATGACATAGACTTAGATAGTTGATGTAAATTATGTATAGATGTATGGATTTTTGTTAAGTAAACTACATGGCTTATGCATATCTAAGCTTGTGATAGGAATGCATGCCTATGAAACTATTTGAGAACTGTGGGTCTAAGACCCTATGACTATTGTGTGTGACTGTGTTTGATGGTTTATTTAGAGAACCTAAAGGGTAAGAGTTGATGTTTGAGTTTGTGATGATTATAAAAGTGTTTTTGGGCAAAAAAAATTTTTAGTTTTTCACCCGGGTAGCCGTTTTACTGCTTAAATTTCTATAAAATGGATAACAGACTTAAATTAGGGTTTTATCAGTCCAAGATAGTCAGTATTAAAAGATTATATGATAATTTAGGGAAATTAAGGGTAACATGCCTTTATAAGAAATAAGTTGATCAGTGTTAAACGAATGAGGCTTGGGGAAATTTCTGGATGGGTGACTTAAGGGAAGTAGCATTCCTTGTATATTTCTTTTAAGAAAGGGCATGGGGTGTTACATTTAATGGTATCAGAGTGAGTTTAGGCATTCCTAGGCGTATTATACATGAGTGCTGAGGTATAGGATTCTATATTTGGATTAAAGCTACAGTCCATGAAGCCGATGGATTATTTTCTATATAGTTATACACGATGAGTGAACAAACCCCACCAGAACGGGACGAAGAGGTGGCTAGTCATTCTCCCACCACCAACCATGGTCCAAAAGTGAGTGCAACTACACCTGAGCCAAGTGATGCTGCTCATTAGCCACCACTATAGCCATAGCCCTAGACTTAAGCTTTATTAGCATTATTACAGTAAATAGTAGAGCTGTTGAGACACACTACTGCTCCACTACCTCTAGCATCATTGAAGAAAACTTATTTAGAAAGGGTAAAAAAGATAGGAGCAATGGACTTCTTAAGTGCAAGAGAAGATGATGCTGCGAGGGTAGAATATTAGTTAGAGTAGATAGTGAGAATTTTAAAACAACTAAAATGCACGGAAGAAGAAAGCTTGAAATACACCACCTCTCTTCTCCAAGAAGAAGCCTTAAGAGAAGAAAGGTAGTGATGGAGATCACTTAGGAGTACTTTTTGAAGGAGTTCTATAAGAGATATATTTTAGAGTCCTATAAAGATAAAGAGAGATAGGAATTCCTGAACTTGAAATAGGGGCAGAGATCAGTGTCAAAATATGAGAAAAACTTTGCTCGCCTGAGTAGATATGCTGAAAAGTTTTTGCCTACTAGGAAGAACACTATAAGAGGTTTGAAAAGGGCCTTAATATTGAGCTGCGGATGTATATTGCCACTACGAAGATTAGAGATTTTTCTATATTGGTGGTTATAGTGTATAACATAGAGGACATGATGCAGGAAAAGAGGGAACTGCTTTAGAAAAAAAGTCCGTTTATAACTGGTTAGATGATTTTAGCTCTAGGAGTAGGTAAGAGATAGAGGAATTTCTAACTTGGGCAACCATCTCAAAGGTAATTGGGATAGCAATCTCAGAGGTAGGCCCTATTTCAAAGGTCAGGTTAGGCCATTCCTCTTAGGCCTCAGTTGTCATAGTAAGCCTCAAGTGCCTCAATGTCCATAACTAGGAGTGCACCCCCAACATGTGGGAGTTACAATAGGAGACATTAGGGGTAGTGTTAGAAGAATAAGAGAGGAGAGTGCTTTGTATGTAGGGCTTGAGACTACTTTTAGCAGGATTGTCCACAGAGACAACCTGAGGCTGCATAAACTCAAGCATAAGCTACAGTAGCACCCATTAGAGGATCGAGATAGATGAGACCGAAGCAACTGAGTAGTAGCCAGAGGATAAGATCTGAGGCTAGAGCTCTAGCACAATAGTACATTATCCATGCATGAGAGAAAGCTAAAGCACCAAACGTTATTGACGGTACCTTTTACTTGTTTGATGTGCCTGTGTTAGCTTTAATAGACCTTAGTTCCACATATTTTTAAACTTGTACCACACAAGCACGAGATAGGGGACTAGAAATAGAGTCTATAAACTTAGATATTCAAGTGAGGAACTTGATTGGGTAGAGTGTGATGGTGAATACAGTTTATAGACATTATCCTCTAGTAATCCATGATCAAATATTTTCAGCAGACCTAATTAAACTTCCCTTTCATAAGTTTGATATAATACTATGTATAGATTGGCTGTCAAAACATAAAGCAATAATTGATTGTGAGAGAAAAAGGTTGAGTCTGTAGATGATAGATAGATAGGAAATAACAATAGTAGGTAAAAAAAACTCTCTGTCAAACATCATTTTAGCCATTACAGCCATACGACTTATTTGAAAGGGATGTGAAGGGTACTTAGCTCATGTGATGGATAGTAGTAAAATAACACTTAGCCTTGATTAGATACCAGTGGTATCAGAAATTCTCGAAGGTATTCCCTGATGAACTACTAAGATTACCACCACATCGAGAGATGAATTTTGAGATTGAGGTATATCTTGGCACAAACCTAATGTTCATTACTCCATACTAGATAAAACCTGTAGAATTAAAGGAGTTGAAGGTGCAATCATAGGAACTATTGGATAAAGGCTTTTATTAGGCTTAGTGTTTCACCATGGGGAGCACCCATGCTATTTGTGAAAAAGAAAGACGGCTCGCTTCAACTATGCATCGATTATGGGCAATTGAATAAAGTAACCATCAAGAATAAATACCCATTGCCTAGAATTGATGATCTCTTTGACCAGTTGCAAGGTGCCAATATCTTCTCCAAAATAGATATGAGGTTAATGTATCATCAGTTGCAAAGTAAAGAATTTAACATCCCTAAAACTGCTTTTAGGACTCGATATGGGCATTATGAGTTCCTAATGATGCCATTTGG
>CANXYI011391753.1:0-12164 GCA_948208565.1 Hura crepitans | reverse complement strand
TTCAATCTCGCCAACCTTCTTTAACCACGCTTGCACTCCATGGAGTACACTTTCCCCTCTCTGATTAGCTTCCTCCACGGCTTGCTGCACTGAAACTTTAGTTTCTCGCAGGGCTGTGACTTGATCTTTAAGTTTTCTGACATTCCTACGGTAGTGAACAATATGCTCCACCCTGTCTCCAAGGGGAACAAGTAAACACTTTGCAACTTCCACAAGGGGGCTCACCAAGATACCTAATATTGCCGTTACCATTATGACACCTGCTAAAGGAAAAACCATAACTAATTTCTAAGAGTTCATTAAAATTGCCACATAAAGGGAAAGAGATAAACGACTACGAATGGATTACTGATTGCTAGAAGATTGTTGCCAAGCCTAAGGATAAAGACTTCACATCTGTCAAGCCAATGAATTCTTTAGGAGTTCCCTTCTTTTCCTTTAAACTTTTCTCTAGACGGGATTTGGTTTCTTAGATTTTGCTAGTGGAAGGTGAACCCAATCAAATAACAATCAAGTGATTAAGAGTATTTTGAATTCAACCATTATTTATATACACTGGCATCCGTTCTCAAATTTCAATTACAACAGTGGAGGAGCATGAATAGATATGGCTAAACCTTACAGAGACATAATTCTACAGACAAGCATAAAAACGAAATTAAAAGAATGATTGGAACCAAAATATAGTTAAACCTTACTTGTTTAGACGACTTGGAAAGATTTACTTGAACTGTTGGAACTGAAACTGAGATTTTTGAATAAGCTGCCTGGAAATGGCGAGGAG
The DNA here is from genome assembly GCA_948208565.1 of Hura crepitans. Classification (NCBI taxonomy): domain Eukaryota; kingdom Viridiplantae; phylum Streptophyta; class Magnoliopsida; order Malpighiales; family Euphorbiaceae; genus Hura; species Hura crepitans. The sequence continues at coordinate 11,380 of CANXYI011391753.1, read as the reverse complement.
GGGAAAAGAGAAGGATATGCTCATTTGACTTCCCTCCAACCAGAGTAGTTGAAGAGATCACTCTGGTCTGCAATTTTTTTTAGCAAAAAACAACAAATTCGATTGCGACCTGATGCATAAACAAATGAAAATTAACGTTTCTTATTGTGCACGCTTGTAAGGAATCTCAACTTGTTTATTGTTTTACATTAGCTGAAGCCCATTCTTCTGTGTATATATTACAAATTTATTAATCAACATTGAGGAAAATTCTTCGTTTCTTTTCTTTACAGAGGAATTTTCTTTATTCCAAAAGGAAGAAAATAGTCCAATAATTATTTTAAAGGCGAACATAGAGTTTCAACGCTATATAACACTTTTTTTTTTATTTTTATAATTAATTTGATATTTAAAATTTATTTATACGAATAGTTTGATTTCGCATCAAATAAATTTATGCAGAATGATAAAATGATCTCTTTTAAATATTTAAAAATATTTCATTTTCAAAACTCGAATTTAAGATCTCTATCTTTAATATTTCTTTAATTTTTTAGTAACTCTTCTTTTCTTTAATATTTATTTATCTTATATATATACACACACTATCTTTTGCTCCTTTTTACTTTCCTTTATCCTCAATTTCCCTTTCTTTCACTCTTTTACAACCTATTAAAATCAGAACAGACATGTTTATAGATTACGAACAGAAAGTTAGATCCGATCCGATTTAGTATAAAAAATTAATTGGTAAAAAATCAGTTTAAATTGAAAAAATCAGTTGAACCGGAAATAAAATCATATTGAACAGAAAATTCACAATTTTTTTAATTTTTTATTTGCACTATTTTATATTTATATTTTATTTTAGTATTTTTAAGTATTTTTATAATTTAAGAGCAATTAAAATATTAATGATAGAATTTGTTCAAATTATTATATTTTAGTTGATGGATAATTAAACGATTTTAAGCATAACTATTTTAATAAATTTGTTTAATTAAAAAATTATAAATAAATTATATTAAATAGAATATAAATATATTAATTTTATTATTGAACTTTTTTTTTCTAAAGTTTATCATATAAATAAATTCTAACATCTCCATTTTCATTTTACCCAAATTATTGAAATTTCATATTTATATTTTTAATAATAATTTTATAATAATTTATTATATAATTATTGTTAAATTTATTTATATATATATCAATTATTTACTTATTTTATTATTTTTATACAATTTATTTTGTATGGTATTGTTTATTTTATGTTATTAAAGTTTTTATAAATGAATTTATTTAAAAAAATAAAAAGTTTGATTCTAACAGTCTAATCGGTCAAGAAATACCCATTCAACTATCCGATTCAATATTCAATCCGATTCTAATAACATTACTTATAAACCACACCATCAATGAAAATTGGAGTAAATTATTTTGTGTAGAAAACCAAGAATATGTTTATTTGATTGTTTTGGATGATTTCTTAATGTATTTAGTCTTAATTTATGAAGGCAAGTAGGCAACGAAGTTGTCCATTTTTCATAATCACCAAATCGGTGATTTTAGGTCGCTTTTTTTTTTTTTCCAATTTAACCTTGCTCAATATTTTGTATTCCTATTTTACCCTTATCTTTTAGCTAATTTATATTATATCCTCTTCATTTCTCCTTTCTCATCTTCTGTATTTGTTTGATACACTATATATTTTAGTACTCAATGTTAAATTTGTACTCTTTAAAATTTTATCGTTTATAATTAATGATAAAATTTTAAAGAATACAGATTCAACAATTTAAATTAGATATATTCAATACATCAAATATATTTAATCATTACTAAATTTTCATGTTTCTTTTCTTTTGAGATAATTATATCTTTACAACTATTAATGGATTGGTCATAAATTTTTTTAACATAATTTTATTTTTTTATTTAAAATTATAATGATTGAAAAATAAAAATTTACTACTGAATTTTTTACAAAGTACCCACATAAGTATGAAATATATCAAAAAAATAACTGTAAGTGAATATTTGAAATTCCTTATTTAAAAAAAATTTTATGCTATATTGCTGATGCGAAAAAATGAAACATACAAAAAAAATTAAATATGTATTTTTTTTAATAGTTTTTCAACCATATCATATGCATATTAGATCTAGATAATATATTTTTGGCTTAATACATGATTTTGCCCTTGAACTTATGCTAAATATTAGATCTGATCCCTGAATTTTTAAAGGTTGAGTTTAGCACTTATATTTTAATTTTTAATTTTTAACTTAGCACCTATATCCATTCAAATGCTGACATGGACACATGGATGTAATTCATGTATCTAAAGCATGCTATTTATAAATTGTATACATATTTTGCTTAAGTGGAAGAATTTTGCATATTATTGAAAGACTAATGGCTATATAAAATCTGTCAAATTTCTAATAATTCTTCATTTTCCTTTATTTTCGTGATTTTAATTCTTCAAAATTCAAGAAATTCTATAGTAAGAAAACTTTTATTCTTATTCCAATATTTTAAAATTGATTTTTTTAAAGATTATTTCGATTTTGAAGTGAATGCTTTGATTGACATTCACCACTGGGGGCCTTAGCCCCTTCAGGTTTTTTTTTTCAATTTTTTTTGGAAAATTTATATTTTGGCTCTTAAATTTTTTCTTTTATGTAAGTTGACCTTACAATTTCTTTTATTTCTCTATTTTCCTTAACCTTAGGATTCACTTTTGAGCAAAATAGTAGAGCTGAAAATGTCCAATAAACTATAGAAAGTAAAAATGAATAGTTCAAAAATATTTTTAAGAAAAAATGAAAAACGAAAGTTAGTAGTTGATTGGCAAAATCAGATGCCACATGCCATTATTTGCGTTAAAAAAATATACAAACATCATTTAAGAAATGCACACTATAATTACCTATAATCCATTAATAAGATGCTAAGTTAATAACTAAAAATTAAAGTATAAATGCTAAATTCAATTATCTAAAAGTTTAGAAATCGGGTTTAATATTTGGTATAAGTTCAGGTGCAAAATCATGTATTAAGCCTATATTTTTTTTTAATAATGTGAAGTAAAAAGTCAACAATCGGTTGCTAAATTTTCATTTTTTAGGTAGTTATAATTTTAGATAAAAAATTTTACAATTAAATTATATTTATATTAAAAAAATTCTTTTATAACAAATTTCTAATAGCTTGATATAGTTTTTTTTTGCCCAAAAAGAACATGACCTTTTTCTTGTTAGAAATAAGTGTTGTTTTATTGATTTGCTTAGCATACATTATTCTACCTAAATTAATTAATGTGCCATTTTTAAGAATTTTATAAATAAATAGATGAGTATTGTGATATAATAGATGACTATTTGTGGATAGATTCTATATATTTAATTTTCTTATTTTATTTAAATTCTATTTGATAGACTTCTCTTTATTTATATATACGTTCTTTGTATTATTTTAACAATACAATAATAAAGAGAATAATAAGTCTTTAAAAGCATATTTTCTTTCTTCTCTATTTTAATTACAATACGTTATAAGTACGATTAAGTCTTTGCAAAGATTATTAGATAGTCAATAGTTTACTACAACCTAACTCGATGAAAAGGTTTTAATTTAGAAGAAATAAATGGTAAGCAAATCTAATTATATATTTATAACTTATTTCGGTGAAATTTTTTTCCCCTCAAATAAATAAATGTTATCAAAGTTTTGATCTTACTTTTACCAAAAAAAATCTAAATAAGAATTTATTTTACTATTGGATGGACCTTGATTGTGGTGTTTGAGCCAGATCGGCATGGGCCTCTAGAAGGCATGTTCTAAATTCATCATGAGGATGGGAGTTCGAGTATCCCTTACAAGGAGATTTACCTCGTGGTGTGTAATGACCCCCTTATTTGACTCTCGAGAGAGAATCCGATAAGAGCATGTTACAAACTCATAATCCACTTTGAAATATCACATGTATCCCTGAGGATCACATTCAAACAATTAAACTTGAAAGACTTTGATAATAGGATAAGAATAGCTTTTTCTTATAAAAGAAAAGTCGTTCATTATAAAATAAGAAAATGTGATCTTCTAAATAAAAGCATTTTCATGAGTATTAAAATCAAATTCTTATATAAATATTGTGCCAAAATTTCGGCAACATAATGACTGTTTGGGACACAACCATTAAATTTTTAAAACCTGTAAAAAGTCAAATATATATATATATATATATATATATATATACACAACATCAACCTCATCAATATATTTACCAATTTTCTAAAAATGCCAAGTTTCTCAACAATAGCAAGCTTTTAGTAGTCAATCCATCAAAGAGAAAGAATATGATGTCTCTTTTTAAATCAATATAAAAATCATCAGTATAAATATCAGAATATTCAACTTACAAAAAATTAGATTACAAATACAAAAGTCCCATTATTTACTTTACAAAAATGAAAACCATGCAATCCAACATTAAACATAAACTATCTTCTTCGACTATTAGACTTTGTTGCAGCTTTAAGTGTTTTCCTTGGCTTTTTATCAACATTGGTACCTATCCGAGGTAAGAACCAACACATTGAGGATAAAACCCTCATTGGTGCAACTCTAACCTAAACGACTTTTATGTGAAGTCATAAACTTATACCAATAACATGCGTAATAACAATAATAAGAGAAAGAACAATTTAAATTTTGATTTACCTCTTTACTTATTCATATTAGTATTACCTCTATCTATAGTTATCACATATATCAACACTTATAATATGAAGTTAAGTTATACCATATATAACTCATGTTTTATAATGCCTAATAATCATGTAATAAACATATGAAGATATTATACTTTTATACTTAACATGTAACAACCATGTTATTTATCTACGTTTATTTTGTTTTTTATTGACTATTTCCATCATGCAAGTATCATGAATCAATACATAATATCACGAATAATACTATTAGTTTATGTGCGATTAATTAGATTAAATCAAATTCACTATTTATCCATTCTTTGTAAAACATTTACTTCATTGTAATAACCTTTTTTAACTTGCCCATACTCAATAGACAAACATCCCAATATTAGATAACAGGACATATTGGGCCACAAAAGCCATGTCAAACCACAAAAATCATATTGAACCTGAAGGCCATAAATCTGGGCCAGAAGTTCATAAATATACACCAAAGTATCCTAGCAGATGCTAATCTCCCTAGTTGACTGGTCAACTTATCCAGACTAAGTTGTCTACATTTATATGGGTATTTCCTTATTTTTACTTATGTTTAATTAAGTTTACATTCAAATCACATGAAACATTTTATGTATATATGATTTCCATACATTATAAGCATAAACAAGCTTTTCTCAACAATCTTTATTATGGTAAGAATCCTCTATACCATTTTTCTCACAATATAGGCCATTCGGCCAACATAGCACCATTAGAAAAACATCATTTCCATCATCAAGCATGATGAATATACATAATTATTCACATACATATATAATGGCTTTAACAACTCATTTATCAACTTTGACTTAGATTATAACTAATAAAGCATCATAAATTACACTTAGCATATGTCATAAACATATACATGCTCAATTCACATTTATAGCATTTTTAGACCAATATGGCCATTCTCACAAAAGTTTTCTTTCATGGTAAATTTTGGCTTGATTATCACACATTTACACCAAGTTTATATATACTTTATATTAGATTCATAATGCAATTTCAAGCATGATTACACCTTTATTTACTTTAAATCATATATGAACATGCCAAAACTTCTAATTACATACTTTAAGGTTAATTACTCAATATGATTATGTTCATAATACAAGATTTATTATAAATCAAGCTTTTACATAATCATCATTCTTCACATAACATTTGGCTTATATACTCACACCCTCATTTAATTTTTATGCATCATATTACCATTCATTTATGTTCATTCAACCTCTAAGTTAACTTAAAAACCATATCACATAATTAGAATACATCATACTTCATTAATTACAACATAAGCATAATTGACACGCACACTTAAACTTAAAGATTCTTGTTTTAACTTACCAAGATCTTACATACACTTTAAATACCTATTATTGGAGAATTCTCATAGTATTATATGTTATGTTTATGATTCCCATAATAAGATTCATAAGGAAAACCATTTTCTATTTTTGCAACTAAATAACCATATGCAATTTAACATAAAACCTTATTGAGCTATTCCCATGGCATAAATTTTCCTTATTCACATTTGGTTATAAATCACTAACTCACCACCACAATTCCTTTTCATTCTTTATCAAATAGTCCAATATTGTTATATGAAAACATAAAACTCACTCCTACCCATACATAAACTTTATTACATACAAGTATGAAAGGAGAGCATAATATTGTTTAAGAAAGAATACTGGTCACGATTGAATAACAATGGTCATACTTGTGACCCCTTTAATTAAACAGTAACTGCATATATTTTATGTAGCAAACTAACCCCACAACTACTTGTTTTAACTGTAATTACAAGTTTATTAAACCTTTAACTTTTACCTTTAAACTTATACTAGTTGCATGTCTATGAATACACCCCATTTATTTTCTAAATTTTCTTTTCCAAAATCTAATGCTTGATAGGCATCTAGACTCACTTTCAATAATTATTTGAAACTTTCTATTGCTAGAATTTGCTTAAAGAATCTATATGAAAGTTTTTTCTATTGATCATATCTTTTTATAGGATTAAAAATCAGCTTAATTGGATATCTACAGAGTGAGATATAGGCAATTCTTTGTCTACTATTCTAGAGACCCAAATTTACTGAAATCTAATTCCGTGAGTTCTGCTAATTTTATTTGTAACTTAATTTTAGGTGTCTCAAAAGCAAAATTCGAATTAGGTTCCTAAAGAAAAATTGTGTCCTATATTTCTAGTTTAATTTGGTTTAAGAATAATATAATTTGGATGCTTACATTATGAGTTATAGCGTAATGAACATAGGCTATTTCAATAAATTCCAGAATTTTCATACAGTGCAGGAACACTTCAGTTGATAAATTTTTAGGCAAATCCTAGGAATAATTAGAAGACATGTTCTTCACAAATATGTGTTCATTTTCCATTGATTTCACATCAATCTGACTTTTATACAGTAAGTTATGGCTAAAATACTCTCTACTACTCACTAAAATCCTGCACTATCTTAAGAGTACTAAGCTATTCATTACTCAATTCTCAATCCTACTCATTCTTTATAAGTTTACAATAAACCAAACTCAACCCTTAATTAAGTAGTCACTCAAATCAATAAGGATAGATGAAAAATCAAATCAATTGCCCATTCCAACCAAAAAAAAGAGTATAACATTAAAGTGGTATAAACCTCTACTGATGACCCTCTTTATTTTTCGCAACACCCGTTTCTTTCATTGTTTTTGAGGTGTCTTCTTCACTCATAATCATAGATTGAAACAAAAAAATATAGAACTGAAGAAAGATTTTTTGAATTATTACATAATCCATGGCAAATAAGAGAAAATAAAAAAAAGAAAAATCAAATAGGAGAAAAAACTTGTCTTCTTCCATCCTTACTTTTTTCCATGGATATTGATATATGCTCTTTTTATTATGATAAATTGAGGTTGGTCATGGAAATGAATTAGAAAAAGAAGAAGAAGAAAGGAAGAAAAAAGAGGTTATGTCTTCTGTAGGCCGTGATTCCTTCTTTTTGGTCTATTGGATAAATTGAAGTTGAAATTGTAAAATTAATGAAAGAATGAGAGAAATTGGTAGAGAAGGTGAAGATTGCTAGCATTAGGCACAAAGAAAAGAAGATAAGAGAAGAGGGTAAGTTGTAAAACCGTGACCCCTCTCTTCTATACACTATTTATACTAAAGGGAAAAGAATGCTCTCAACTTGCCACTTCATCATTTTCTAATTTCTCATTTTCGTACCAAGCTTATTAACCAATTTTTCTATATTTATAAATAAGCTGATTTAGTTCCAACCATGATGCACTTTTATTTTAATCCTTTTTCACCCACTTAAATATCTCGATTTTATTTTCATTTAACCATCCGCATTAATAATTAATTATCCTGGGTTTTTTCCATAATTTCCTTATATTTGATAAAATGCCTCATCATCGGCTTACATTTCTCAATACATTATTCTTCTTATTAACTTTTAAGAGCACTCTATTTTAAAACTCCGATTTTAGTACTTCGTATTACTAGGGTACTACCTTCCACAACCCAAATAAGATCATTTTGAAACCTGATAATTCTAAGTCTTGACATGGTGAGTGTGAGTTGCATCGTGTGGTTAGTTTGAAAAGTAAATCGAAGAGATTTCAGGTTCAAAATTACCTTTTATTCATGCCTATCACATAATACCGATTTTCATATTGACTGTTCTAGTTTTTTATCAAATCCCTAAGGCATGCTATTATTGCAATTAAATAAATAAATATGTTTGCAGATCAAAAGTGATCAAATTAAAATTAAAGCAAATCAAATATACAAAAAATAAATCATAAGTATCTATCATACATGAAATCGGGCCAATTAATTAATTCAAGGACATTAATCCAAAATCATTGTATTGGATAGATAAAATATTAGTTCTAAAAATGATTTCATAAAAATGTTCATTTTATTTATTAAAATCATTTTTTAAGGAATTATGGAACCTTGGTTCCAAAACTATTTTATTAGTTAAAATATTTTCCTTTTATTCAAATAAAACCATTTTGGTTATTAGAATATTGATTCCAAATTAATTTTGTCAATTAAAATATTTTTTATTAAATAAAACCCATTTTGTTTAAATCTTTTTGTCTATTCAATTTTACAAGTAATTTTTAGGTGTGAGAACTTTGGTCCTCAAAATATGTTGATTAAAACATTTATAATTAAAACACTTTATTGTTATCAAATTAAAGCAATTTTAGGTATTTGGGACTTTGGTTCCAAAAATTTTATTTTTATGCAATTAGGACGTTATTTTCTATAAAATATTTTATTGTGAGTTTAATTCTTAATCGGACCAAAAATAATTTTCATCTACCTATTATAACATGCATGAAATTATACATAGAAATATTCAAAATAATTACAACTAAAAATCCTACTACAAAGGATTTAAAAAGCTAATAAAGATAACTAACTATAGACCACACATATAAAGCATAAAAACAAAATCTACACGGATCTTATGAACACACAGTAGAAGTCTGCACGGATGTCTTTCTTCACAAAAACCAAAATATTCTTAAACTCAAAGACGAAAAGGTTAGAACAATAACATAAGATCCATAAAGACATTATCACACATGACAACTAAAAAGGAAGCATACGAACGGGACATAAATAAAAGCAAGTTCTCATGGACATAGCTCACCACATAAGGAGGTTCGTATGGACTACATCGGCGTTACAAAAATGCAAAAAGAAACAATGAAAATAATACTAAAAATCACCCCAACATATTAGTCTGTATGGACCTTGAAAACATAATGTATGTATAAGACTAGGTCTACACGGACATTATACCTCAATTGTCGAGGTTCATGCATATATAGAATTAGATAAAATAATAAGAAAAAAAAGTAGCAGATTCCATAAAAAAAATAAAAAAAAAGAACATGAAAATGAAAGATAAAAGCATAAAAATAGGAGCTTTAACATACATGAATAAATGAATAAATCAAAGAATAAATAAATGCAATAAATATAAAAAATGTTCTCCCCTCTCCAATAGAGTAGACTATCAAAATGAGTCTTTTTAAAACTCTATTCTCATAGAGGATCTCGGATTTAATAACAAATATATTCAAATCAAAGAAAAGAATTTAGCACTAATGTCTAATGTAGGTCCGTATAGACCAAAAGAAATATGATACTTAGAGATCTAGGTCAGCACGGACTTGATTCCTTATAAGAGAAAGTCTGCATGGATTACATGTCAAATAAGAAGCTAAACGCAATTTATTAAAATGAACCAAACAAATAAAAAAGGTAAAGGCCTTTTTTCTCCAATAAAGTAGACCTCTTAAAGTAAGTTTTTTAATACATCATTTTCATTGAGGATCATATACTTCAAAAAAAAGAAGAAAAAGAATTGAAAAAATAAGAAACAAATAATCAAAGAAGATTAATAAAAAATAAAGATTAAAATGAATAAAGGAAGGCCCCCTTATAAGGGTTTCCTTAGAAATTTACCCCGAATGAAGAATTTCTCTAAGCTATGTAAATTTGGGTCACTTCAAAGCTAAGCAAAGTGGTGGTTTCTTCGAGCTTTATCAATGGAGCATTAGAGTTTCTTTTGGGTTTTTTGGTGAGGGAGGAGAATGAGATGAGAGAAAAGTGGTGCCAAGTGTCAAAAGATTATTTTTTTAAAAAAATCCTCCTCCATTTTCTCACAAAAAATGTTAGCCTTTTATAGTCTCTCGTAAAATAATTCATGGGTCCCTAGAGAATGCATTTTTAGCCATCTGAAAGGTGGTCCTATTGTCACCCATGATGTCTAGGTTTGTACTGATCTGATTAAGGTCTGCACGAACCTGTATCTTTGTGAGAGGTCTGCACGGACATCTGCATATCTATTAATAAGGTTTGTATGGATTGAAACCCTTATGAAATGAGGTCTGTAACATCCGAAAATCCGGATCATGTGAACAGTGTTATCCGGGCCTGAGTGATGTTCCCTGCGGTGCAGGCCATCATTCTGAGTCTGATGACTAGCATATTGACCAGAAAACTTTGAGGGGCCTGAAATTGGTCAAAACGAATGAAATAAAAATTTTAGCAGAATCAATAATTTATTTTAGGTCGAGAACTATCGTTTACGGAGATAAAAATATTTTGGGGTCCCGAGACCGGGAATGTGCCCGTATGGTCTTGAAAATACCATATCCTGAACCTCAAAAATTCCACTAAGTATGATGGTGAAGGAATTATAATTTTCTGAGGCCATTTGATATTTTTTCGGAATATTTTATTCTAGCGGGTGAATAGTGTCAGAAAGTCAAATATTGACTTTTGACATGAAATTTTACGTGGGCCTTCGAGACACTAAGTGAGGATTTTTAAAATTTGAATGAATATTTTTGGAGGTCCAAGGAATATTTTATGAATTTTCAAGGGTGCACGTAAATCGAGGCAATTTGAAAACTATCATATCGATTTAGTTCGTCCACAAAAATTTATGATTACGTAGAGAGGATTAAGATATGAATTTTAAAATAAACAGTGTAATTTTTTGAGGTCTGTGCAAATTTTGGTGAATTTCCAAAGTTTTATAGCCAATTGAGCTATTAAAATTTCGCGAAAACTTAGGTTCATTTA
>CANXYI011391691.1:0-15656 GCA_948208565.1 Hura crepitans | reverse complement strand
TAGAGTTAACAAGCCATACATATATCTTATTATTAAGCCACATAGGTTTTAGCCCAACATACGTAACATGATAATTAAATTTTATTCCTTTATATTGCATATTTAGCATTTTTAACATATAATAACTCAACATTCCATTTCGTAACATCATTATTATCCACCGTATATAACATCCTTTATACATGAGATATACTATGCTTATTTCATGTTATTTTGTCTAATTGTGCTATTATGTCACTTAAACATACTTTAATTACATACCAACACCCTAATTTTCATGCATTAAAGATTTTTACCTAAAAGACTTATTACTTCGATTCGTTTCTTTTATCCTATAGTCCATAATTATAGATATCAAGAAACAACTAATTAAAACTATAAAGCTTTCAACACCCATTTCGACCATATCATGATGGCACACCTTACTAGCTTATATTTCCATATGCACTCATTCATATACGAATTTCATACAAGATTATCATTATACATCATACATACCTAAAATTTTATCCTTGATTCCTAAGCACATAGCATTTGGCCAATTAATGCACATCACACAAAACTTAAAACTAATAAACATTCCTATAAAGTAAAAATATTCATGGCATATTATTATTTTTATACTAAACTATCATGTAAGAAAATCTATTCCTTATCCTATTTCATTTAGCTATCATAGGTTTCCAGCATACTACTTGATTTTATTAAATTTACACTTATCTTAACATGTTTATTAATTAATTAACTTAATTTCGTAACCAATTCATTTATACATTACATACATATGCATATACATAATAAACATAATTAACTTCTTCAACATGTACATAAGCTACATATACTTTGATAAACTTACAAATTAGTCTAATTAGAACTTAAAACACTTCAATTCACCCTCTTTTCATTTTTTCCCCTTTTTTCCTTGTTTGTCATTATTTCCTCTACAAAAGCATATAACTCCATCATAAAAAATCCATATAAAATTATAAACTCAATAATTGTTTAAGTTGACTTTATAAACCTTTAATTGGGACCTTTTGATGCCTATAAAAATTTTACAAACCCAAAATAAACTCTTATTTCAAGATTTGTCACTATTCACCGATAAACTTTCAAATTTTCATATAAAATCACATTAAACTCCTAATCAAAATCTAACTCAATATAACTTTATTTGGGATCTCAAATATTACCAAACGATTATTGAACTTCAAAAATAATCACTTAATTAAAAGTTGGTTACTTTTCACTTATGAAGAAAAACTTTGATTTCCTCTAAAATAACTCTTTAATCATAATGGTTAATGCTTTAAAATGTTGACTTATAGTGTAAAATAAAGTTCATGAACAGATTTTGGTGGGTTTATGAAGAGAAACTAATTCATTCATTTATTATTTTGGTGCATATTATTATTTTTATACTAAACTATCATGTAAGAAAATCTATTCCTTATCCTATGTCATTCAGCTATCATAGGTTTCTAGCATACTACTTGACTTTTATTAAATTTAAACTTATCTTAACATGTTTATTAATTAATTAACTTAATTTGGTAACCAATTCATTTATACATTACATGCACATACATATACATAATACACATAATTAACTTCTTCAACATGTACATAATCTATATATACTTTGATAAACTTACAAATTAGTCCAATTAGAACTTAGAACACTTCAATACACCCTTTTTTTCATTTTCTTTCCCCTTTTTCTTATTTGTCATTATTTCCTCTACAAAAGCATATAACTCCATTATAAAAAAAACCATATAAAATTGTAAACTCAATAATTGCTTAAATTAACTTTATAAACCTTCAATTGGGACCTTTTGATGCCTATAAAATTTTATAGACCCAAAATAAACTTACTTCAAGATTAGTCACTATTCACCCATAAACTTTCAAATTTTCCTATAAAATCACATAACACTCTAAATTAAAATCTAACTCAATATAACTTAATGTGGGATCTCAAATATTACCAAACAATTATTGGACTTCAAAAATAATCACTTAATCAAAAGTTAGTTACTATTCACTTACGAAGAAAAACATTGATTTCCTCTAAAATAACTCTTCAATCATGATGGTTAATGCTTTAAAATGTTGACTTATAGTGTAAAATAAAGTTCATGTGTAGATTTTGTTGGGTTTGTGAAGAGAAAAAAAAGGCAAAAACCTTTAAAAAAGCATTTACATGTCCAAGGTAAGAAGGGAGGAAGAAGGGGCCATTGAGAATCCTCTCTTTTGGAACCAATGTTGACTTATGTAAACCCTATCCAATGGCCGAGATTAAATAAGGGTTTGATCTAAAGGTCCTTATTAATTCTCACTTAAAAATCCTTTTTATTTCTCCTTTTAATCCCTTTAACTTTATTCCTTTAATTCTATTCTTCAAATAATATGTTTAAAGATTGCTCAATAGTCTCGAACAAACCATACACAAAACATTAAATTTTCAAAGTAAAAGTAAATCTTTTTCCTCCGAAGATTTTTATAAAATTCTTATGATCTTTAAAAAATTCCAATTACAATATCATTAGACTACTGGGAATATTTGAGGATTAAGCTCTAAAACTCTTAAGTTAATCCAAGCATAAATGTTGAATTTTTGGCTCAGGCTCAAACTAGGTTACTATTCACATTGCAGTGCCATAAAAACTTCATTATTGATTTTAACTTCCTTAACAACTTTTTTTTCATTTAAAAAATTTTGCCTATAATTATTTTATAAATAATACTTCTATCTAGTTGGATTAGTGTAGATCAAGCATTAAGAAACGTTGTTCACACCTTTTAAAGTACTATTCATTAATGCACTTATTACTTGTTGTTGGCCATCCAAATGTCCTTATTTTAATGCCAAATTTCACCATGGCCTACTTCTAAGATGCATTTTTATTTGTCATAAAGAGAATTGTTCATGCCTTAGAATTTACTATTAACAATCTTGGGATTTTTAAGTGTTGCATTTTATCCCTTCTTAAAAAAAATTTGTTTGCAAAATTTCCACTATCCCATCATGCTTTATCCAAGCTACTTGTTTTTCTTCCATGTTTATTTTATGTTCACACTTCTATTTTAAACTTTTCAATACTTACTTGATACTATTTAACCCTTTTTATCCTCATGTCATCATGCACTTTAAACGTATCTCTTATGGTTATTCATTGACCATTTACTTCTCCTTTTAGAATTCTTATAGTAGTTTATGATACTTACACATCTGTATCTTAAGGTTCTTCTTACTATCCTTTTTAGTTTATATAAAATCTCTTAAGAACTTTGATCCATGGATTTTTAGCAATAAATTTATTTACTTATATGAGCATCTCAATAACATTCTTTCCATATATCCTATATATAACAAGTTTCATCTATATTCATGACTTTGACTCTTGTCTTTGTTCCATTATGTCCTTAGCCATCATAAATTTCACTATATCTATATTAATCCCTTCTTATATCACTCATTTATATTAATGTGTTCTATCAAATTTTCAATTTAATCAAAGCAATATATAGATATGAAAAAGTTCCAAGATTATCAATATATGATGATATCAATGATATTAATGATGTAACATATTTGTGCATTTTCTTTTGATGATGCTCAAATGATTTAATTCATAAACTAACACCATGTATCAATAGAAATTACCATTAAAATTGAGGTAAATTTGATAAATACTCCGAAGGATCAAATTTCTATACCTTTGTATACTTCTTTCCAATGTTAAGTCCACTGATACCATACTTCCTATACTCTACTAATGCATACATGCATATGTTTCAATCATCTAACATCAAAGAACTTTCACTTGTTCTAGTATTATTATCATTAGCACTATACACCTTTTTGATATAATCCTCTTACATACTAGTTAGTCTTTCATGTTAACCATAATCCTAATGTATAAACTCAGCCTACTATTTACTTTTACTACTTTTTGAGGTTTCAATAAATCACTTTACCTATGTTCTATCAAATTAAAAAAAAATTAACTTATTAAATCTTAATAGCATACATTTATACCAAACATGATCTTAATCCTTTGGCATTCATATAAAACCTTATATACCAAGGAATGCATAAACTATTACTTTAATAACATCAAATGTGATGCCCCTTCCCTAACCCATTCTCAGATAATGATAAGGAATGACACATGATTGATATCAATCTCTATAACATCCTTGCTACTAAAAAATTTAATTACAACATATGCTTAACTTATGTACACAAAACTATAAAACTTTTGTTCTTTCAAAATCTAATGTTAAGCTAGATTATTTATGGATATCATGATGAAAATCTAGTAGCAAAATAGTTGTTCATTTACACTATCCCAAATAGTAACCTAAAAAAAGCACACTTCTATAGCTAAAGACATCCCAATAATTAGAAGCATACCCTAGAGCTCTTGTAATAGGGTTAAATTCATTTATTTAAACCTTGTGAATTTATATAATAACTCTTTTCTTTGTAGCTCTTGGTACTTTTATATATATTAACTTCAATTGTTTGTAATGTCTTAAATAATGTTATAAAGTCCCTAGTATAAAATTATAGTACAGAGGAAATGATGAAGTGTTCATGATGTGAGATTCTTATTTCATGCAAATGTGATATACCTAAATATCCTAGATCATAGTATTAATAAGATGGAACATTGCTAATTCAAATAGATTAGCACATTTTACACTTCTTGATTGAATCAAGCAGTTGTTCTTACCAACTATAAGCATAGAGATACTTATAGTTAAATGTGGATGCCTATTTGGAAAGTGAGTACATTATAGACCTACCACAAGATCTTCACATGGAATCTTAATCTATGTGAATGAAAGTATCTCATCATATTAGTGGTGCAAGTATCCTTATACTTGAGATCACTAAGTGTCTTGAATATGGAGTGACATATTTTGACTTCATAATATTTACATCGAACAAAAAGTATTCATAGTGAGCTGCTTAAGTATGCCATGACATATTTGAAGATAAGGTAGTAATCAACAAAGGACTTACCACCCTAGATTACAATGGGGAGTATATATCACAATTCTAATGAGTAACCTATATTTAGGAATCTTTGGCCAAAGCAAAGTTCTATGTGTGAAGGGGATTCACAAAGGGCATTTTGCAAATAAAGGTGAAATTATGATAAAAACATATTGAAGGCTTAATTAGACACACTTAGTTAAGCTATGAATTGACACGAGTCTATACTCAAAATTGGTTTTGTTAAAAGATAGTGAAAGAAGTGCATTACACCTTAACTATATATATAAGGGTTAAGTCAAACTACATAATTTTTTTAGCACTTAGAAAGTCATGATACATGGATAGATGCATTTCTTGACTTTTATATAAGTGATATATCAATTGGTGAATTGATATTATTGATTCAATAAGAATAAATTTATGTAGTCCTAATTGGACTAGGACTTTATTTCACTATGTACTATTAAGCTATTCTGGAAAACTATAAGATCACACACATAAAATGAGTTCAAGAATGATTCAATGAGATTGAATGTTCTAATAATATCAAATATCATTAGAAGATGAATTAAGAAGAAGAAATAAACAAATGGGCTTAGGGTCCACTTACAAATATGTATTCCATAAATTAGGGTTACTAGAAATGGGCCTTGTTGAGTCCAAAATTTAATTGTTCTTGCATTTATTTTTTATGGAATTTTATAGAGTTTCAAGGCTAAATCAAAGTAATTATTATCCAAAAATGGGACCTAGTAGTGCCACATAGGATTTTAAAAGTTAGGCCAAGGCAAAATGCACATAAGTGCACTTAAAGGCATATAGGCATAGGGCTAAATAACACCTAATTAGTGTGTCCATTATGGTTTAACTTAGGTTAGATTTTATCAAAATCTACGCCAACAAGGATTGATTTAAAGTATTAATAACCCTTATAATAACAACCACCATATGCCTACATTCTATTGCAGAAATTGGCATATAAAACAATTAAAACACATAATTTCTTTTTCTTACTTCATTCTCTTGAAATTCCTAATAGCACTTGGAATTTCAAGTTGCACTCTTGTAGTAACTTATTGTGTTGATTACCTTAGAGGTGTTCCTAAAAGAGAATCACTATGGTTTACAACAACCCAATGAGAAGGGCTTATAGAATTAATCTACAATCGTCTTTTATGGTAAAACATGAAATGCTACTAGATTTACTATTTATGATGAATTTTAAATTATCCACATCCACTATTATTGCTAGTTTTTGTCAAACATTAATTTTATATACTATGTAACACCAGTATTAGAGCCTAGTTCATGGATTATTTAAAATCAATGAAAATAGTGTTTACGATTGATATGTGTGATATGTGATATTTTGTATTTTCAATTGATTCATGTGTTTGAATATAATTTTGTTTTTTAAATTAATTTTCATATGATTGAATATGAATTTTAGACATGTTAAAAACATATTTTTGTTGTTCTATGCATTAAAGAGGCAGAATCATGAAAGAGTAAGTCCTCCTATGTGCATAAGTGGCTATATGCATAGAGAGGTCATGTTGATTGAATTTCTTAATTTTCTATTGTATTAAATTGTTGCTTAATGATTTAATTCATTAGAATGAGGGGCTAAAATATGGTTTTAATTCTATTCATGATTGTCTTAAATTGAAATTGGCAAAAAATTAAAATGATAGAATTATCATTTTCGACTAGAAGTGGTTTCTTAGCCATTAGGTTGTTTTGATAATGTTTAATGATTCACTAGTTTTCTAATATTTCTATAATTAATTTTTAATATATATTTGATGTATATGATATTAAATAAATGCTTTTAAATGGTAAAAATCATTTTTATGCCAATTGGTTTAATAAACATGCTCGATTGTCAAGATTATCATATTTTTGGTTTGACAAATACCCTGATTTGCCACTTTGGTTTGCAATGAGTTTCACAATTTTCAAGGAAAATTTTTTAGATAAAATTGATAATTTTTGGTCCAAAAATGTTTCAATGGCTGCTTGAACTTATCTAAAGTGGTTTGTAATGATTTCCACAGCTTAAGTTGCTCATGGTTTCACGATCAACTCGAATTTGATTCTTGTGATCAACTATTTGGAATGTTTTAATTAAATAAAATTTAATATGATTAGATTTTGTATTTTTAGAAATATATGTCATGTATCATCATGAAAATAATTATATTAAATCATTTTTTAATTATTTGGTAAATTTTTTATTTTTAGAGATAGTGTCATGTTGACCAAAATTTCTACATGAAATTGCAATTTCTAGAGGAAATTTGATTATAGTCCAAAAATAATTTTCTTTTCTAATGTGATTAGAATTTTAAAATAATAAAAGGATTATAAATTGATATAATCTATTTGTGATCAGTTTTATCAAATTGAGATTATTATATGGCCTATTCTTTTTATGTGTATATCCTCATACACGCAAGGAAAAATTATTTTCTTGCTTTATGATATTTTATAATTTTAATTATTAAAGGTTTAGAATTAAATGAATATTAAAATGTAATATAATTACTTTAATGGGATTAATTGAAATAGAATTACATGATCAGGGATATTAATTTTCCTCCAAGAAGTAAGAAAATGAATATGATCAACTAATACTAGTTTTAAAAGTGTTATAATTCTAAAATCAAGTCATAATGCACAGTTTCAATATTTAATGCTTGTGATACCTTAGATATGCATTCTAAGGTTTATGATTTTCATGATGACTAGTTATGGGCCTAAACTAATATGATTGATTTGTATTGCTTGGATTTTTCTTTGGTAAAATTGTGCCTGCATGTCCCAAACTTTTTCTTTTATTTCTCTTTTTACTTCTCTCTTTATCTAACTCCCCTCACATCTAATGTTAGGTATTCTTAATTATATATATTATAATTGGACTACATAGGGTTAGAATAAGAGGAAAAAAATGCAAAGAGCAAAATAGAGAAAAGGGCCTACTATAGTGGTCTAAGAAGAAATAGTTAGAAATGTTCTTTATTTCTTTTTGGGTTTATAATTAATGCATACTACCTAGGGTTTGGCCCAATTGGTTTCCTTGGCTCAACAAAATAATGTATTAAGAGCCCATAACTAGATCATATATATTTAACATGATTAAATATGAATACATGATTTAGTATGATTAAATATGCATGAGCATGCACTAACCATGAATGATGGGACTTAATTAGAAGAAATCCCTCAATAATATAAGACTTGCAAGCATTTTGTTATTATGAGTTAAATTAGAGTTCTCTTTCGTATTAGGTTGTTTAGCATACTAAAGTCCATGATAGATTTGATATGCTGAGATCATATTAATGGATCCATCTTAGCATGATTGTTAGTTCGTTGAGCATACTTAAGGCTAGTAATCATAAGGCAACATTGAGGAAATATGTATGTGATGCATATGCATCAAACGTTGATAACTCAATGATTAGTAGTTGCATATGATACAATTGGCATATGATGCCTACCATGTAGTTAATGGATGGACTTGTTGAGCATACTCAAGGCCTTAACCTTAACCAAATTGGATATTGACTTGCTAAAAGAGCTACCAGTAGGTTTTCCCAAAACAAATAGTGAGGGCTATTGATTCATAATGAAATAGAGTGAGTAATATGTGATTTTTAAGGACCTTGAAACTGTTGCATATAAATAAATGATCATACTCCAACATGCTTTCATTTTTCACATACAACATCACTACCATAATGTCTTCCAACTTGAATTTATGATATATTCTTGAGGTTAATAAGCTTACTAGTTCTAATTACATAGATTGGCTTAGAAACCTTAAATTTGTTTTGAATAGTGAAAAGTTAGCCTATGTAATCTAGAAGTTAGTACCAATTATCCCCACTAATGATACTTCTATCGATGTGTAGCAAGCATATCTTAAGCATATAGAGGATATAGATATTCTTTTAGTCATTAGGTTGGTATCTATGTCTCATGAGCTATAGAAATAGCATGAGCATATGGATGGCCCTACAATTCTATCATGAGCTATAGAAATAGCATGAGCATATGGATGGCCCTACAATTCTACTTAAACTTAAAGAGTTTTTTAAAGAGTAGAGTGGGAATGAGATATATTAGATCTCAAAAGCCTATTCTATTACAAGATGGTATAGGCAACTTCAGCCACTTAGTATGGGCTGAAAATGAATGGGTGCAATAGAGAAAATATGTATTTTTACTGAGGACAAGGGTGATTTAGTGTTTTAGTAGTTTCCACTTGGCCTCTACACCAGGACCTCTAATCTTCTATACTAGAAGGGTTCAAAATTCATATCTTATTTATGCCCCAATAATATGCCTTCCTTTTATATTATAACATTTATCAATTTAGTATCAAGCAAGCATGTGTTATATTTAAAGAAGTTATGTCACCTTTTTCATGTATAAGGAGTAAATTATAGTGTTTAAAGAATACAACAAGTATATTGTACATCCAGAATGCAAGCCATTGATTATTTGTTGTTTAACCTAACAATTACCCATAATTGTATAGGAATCAGTGGAAACTGGCTAACTCCCATCTCTAAGAGATTGGTCCTTATTAGAAAATATTTTTAGTGTGACTTTTGATTAGAGAAAACTCAAATCCATTTTATTTTGAAAATACCAATTAATTAGTTAGACAGCCATTTGATGTGAAGTTATGCATTTAGCGTGTAAGACAAGTTATTAAACTACATATTACAGCCCAAAATAGTCCAAAAGATATAATAAATACAAAACTAAAGGAAATAAAACAAATCTCTTAATTGGTCTTGTCTATATAATGCTAAGTCTATGTAAACCCTATGTAGCTGTAGTAAGAGTCCATGCAGACTACTACATCTAAGGGTTATTACATCCGTTCAGACTTCTACACTAGTGAGAAGGGTCACTTGTATACAACTCAAAAGAAAAAGTTAACGATGCCAAATAAGGATCCATAAGGATACATAAAGATGATGAGAAATATAAATACATGTGAAAATTGGAATTCGAAGTAAATATTTATGCGGACTACATTCCTTGTAAGAGAGAGTCAGTGCAGGCTTTGTAATAGAATAAACATGCTTAGCACAAATATATCTATGTGGATTATATTTCTCATGAGAAGGAGTTTGTGTGAACTTCATAGATAGAATAAACAAGAATAACATAAGCACAATCGTACATATTACATTCCTCATGAGAGGGAGTTCATGTAGACTGTACAATAGTTTTAGCATGTCGACAATAAGCATATTATAAAATGGAATAATTATACAACTTGATAGCATCGTAGAATTATGTCAATATGGTAGACAAAATATATTAGAACATAATATACAAGACAAATAGGACATTGTTATTAAACATAAGTCAATTTTAACAACAAAGCATGCATATATTAATAAATTAAATCCGCACATCATGCTTATAGATAGGCCTGTACGATTAGGAAAAAAAAATAGAATAATTATAACATAAAAATAATCAATTGTAGAATATGAAACAACTTAAAATGATGACCTACTCCTATGATCAAAGTGGAGATTACATAGAATCACCTCATTTGTGATTAGTCCTTGGAGATCGTAGGCCTATGAAAATATTATGAATATGCAACGGGAGGCCTTAGATCTTACCCTTGTAAGTGGACTTCAAGCAATAATGCAAAAGGTAGAGTTTTGGAAGAATAGACATTAAGTATGGGCTATTAGGACTAGTAGAGTAATTCTTACTTAGAGTCCTCTCCTAGAATCACAAACAGTCGGTTTAGGCTCTTAGAATTTCCTCCACTATGCTCCCCCCTCCTTTTCTCTTCCTAGAAAGGGTAATTATAGGCTTAGGGTGATGGTCTCCTATCTAGAAGTGATAAAATCCTTCTAAGATTGGGAGATAGAGTCTAGATAGGCATCTTGCCCTTTTGAATGCTTTCACATCGATAAGTCTATGCAAATTTATACATCTAAGTCTATACAAACTTAAGTTTATAGGCTCTCTCACTAGTTCATGGGCTTTAGGCTAGGTTTGTGTTAGTCCGTGTGGACATAGGCTTTTATTTGTTTATGCTGATCTTAGGCTTTGGACTTAACTGGTCTAGGCTAGCTATGGTATGAGCCTCATAACATCAAGTTCAGGTAGACCTATACCATGTTAGTCCATACAGACTTGGTTTCTAGGTTACTTACCTTGTTGCTTGAGCTTGTCTCTAGTTATCAATATAAGCTAAAAAGTGAGGTGTCCACAATTGCCCCTATTTTTATGTGTGCTGTGAAATGCCAAAAGTAATAGTGCACATCAAAGTACTTGAGTTAGATATACTTATCTAGCATAAAGCTATATCAAATAAGGATGGCCGCCTCTAAATCATTACAAAAGCTTGCTAAACCTAAGTTGTATTTTCCCTTCCAACAAGAATTCATATTATGAAGAAAACTACACTAAATACCAGTGCCTACTTTTCCTTGGGTAAAGTGAAAGTCTAACTAGATTTGAATATGTTTTTTCTTTGATTTTTCTAGATAAGGTTTAAAAGTAAGTTACATCAAATATAGATGCCTACTCACCTTCAAGTGAATTTCAAAATGTTGAACTAAAGAAAAATACACCGAATGTGGATGTTTATTTGCTTCTAGGTAAAGATAAACTACATTGAATACGAGTGACTATTTGCCTTCGAATGATTTAAATTGAAGTTAAAGAAAACTACACCAAATGTGGGTGCCTATTTGCCATCAAGGGAATGTTAAGATGTTGAACTTAAGAAAGTTACACCGAATATAGGTTCCTATTTGCCT
The DNA here is from genome assembly GCA_948208565.1 of Hura crepitans. NCBI lineage: Eukaryota > Viridiplantae > Streptophyta > Magnoliopsida > Malpighiales > Euphorbiaceae > Hura > Hura crepitans. Next base: position 3,830 of record CANXYI011391691.1, on the reverse strand, counting down.
TTAGGTAAAGATAAACTACATTGAATATGGGTGCCTATTTCACTTCAAATGATTTGAATTAAAGCTAAAGAAAACTACATTGAATACAGGTGCCTATTTACCTTAAAAAGAATTTAAAGATGTTAAACTGAAGAAAACTACACCAAATACTAGTGCTTATACACCTCTAGGTGAAGATAAACTACACCGAATATGGGTGCCTATTTGCCTTCGAATGATTTGAATTAAAGTAGAAGAAAACTACACCAAATGCAGTTGCCTATTTTCCTTCAAGGGAATTTCTTAATGTTGAAGAAAATTACGCTGAATGCAGGAGCCTATTCACTTCCAAGGGGAAGATAAGCTATATTAAATATGGGTACTTGTTTGCTTTCAAGTTGGTAAGTTATAGATGGATTATACCAAATTTGGTGATAAGTATGAAAGATTTGATTGAATTGAATTTGGTGATGAGTTTAAAGATGCTGACTGAATCAAATTTAGTGATAGGTCTGAGTTGGTTGGCCGAATAGAATCTAGTGATAGGTCTAAAGTATGTTGACCGAAATGAAACTAGTGATAGGTCTAAAGAATAGTCTGATTTTTAGGACTGAATCGAATCTAGTGATAAGTCTTAAGTAATAGTCTAAACCATATCTAGTGTTAAGGATAGTGACATCATGTGCGCATCTGTCATGTGTGATGTAAGTGGATGACTAATACAAGAATTGAAGGCTTAAATGTAGCAGATATATGGCTAATGCATGTGAGCATGCATGACTAAATGTAGTGCTATACATGGATAAGTTTTTGCTTAGTTCTTAGATAATTAGAAGGATGAACCTTTTTCTATAATGTACGAAGGAATGTGATTCTATTCTAAATGATGCATGTGCATATTATTTCTCTTCATGTCTTTAAGTAATGTGACTAATGTTTGATAAGATGCTTATGAGTGTAAACCTAATGAGTGGTGTGGATAAAGCATTTGGCTAATCTTAGATGAATGAACTGACACATATGCAACTGTATGAATGTATCTGGTGATTAATAACCTAGTTTTCTCTTGAATACGTGAATTTATCCTATCTTAAATGAATGAGCATGAAACCATGAAGGCGATTTAATGAATGAATAATTACACTTTATCTTATAAATGAGTGTGAAATGATGAAGGTGATGGATGAATGAGATAACTTTAATGATAGAGTGATTCAATGTGAATAAGTCATGAATGGGTTAAAGCCATTTAATGTGAATATGTCATGAATGGGTGGATATGCATCTATTCGCTATGTGCTTACATAAATAAGTGCGAGTGAATGAATTTGTGATGAATGAGTGATATGCAAATTGGTTCCTAATCTTTTCTAGATGAAGGAATATGGCAAGGTATGTAAATGTAGTGATGCATGTGTTTTTGGTTATTTTCTACTAAATGAAATGAGCGATCTAAGTGAATGGTGAATGTATGTAAGAGATGAATATGACCTTTTCCTAGGTGATTGAATGAATGAAATATCTATTATGATTGATGATTGGTGAAGGTAGATACATATTGAGTAATGGTAACATATTTTCCCATAATGAATTAATGGTGAAGGGAAATGTATATTGAATGATGAATACATCTTCTCCTATAATGAATAAATTTTCTTTCATGATAGATGTATGAAGGCAAATGTATAAACAGGTAAAATGGGTACTTTTTCCTAAAACCTATATGTAAATAAGTGTGAGTGAGTAAACCTATAGTTTGCAATGTATATGTGACAATGTTTCTAAATGCATGAGTCAGTATATGTTTTGTTATTGGGATCATTCTTCTCTTAGACTTATCATAGAAAAAGGTTGGGTTAGAGAGAAGAGTGGAGTTGTAAAGTTATAGGTTAGGTTGGGGTAATGAGAATAAGATGTCTCTTAAAGAAAGTGGTCAAGTTAAGGTGATGGAAAGGCTAAGGAAGGTAGGTTGAAAGGTAGGTGAACAATGGTGAGGCCAAGGCTTAGGTGAAATGTCAATTTATTCTAAAGAGCATTTAAGCATGTGTGGATTAAAGGTGAATGATTATGATGAATGGGCATGCAAATGTATGTGATTGCATAGCATAGTACTCTTGTTATTAACTGGTTCGAAGATTTTCCAACTAAATGCTTTCTCATGACCTATAATTATTTTTGAGACCACCCTTTGTGGGTTTTCAATCTAGAGAGGTATACTTTAATTTTTGCCTAGGCCACCCTTTGCGAGTTTCCAACCTAGCAATCTCTTTTTTTTTAATTCAGCATATCCAAATTTGGTTAAGGCTTGGGATCCAATTGTGTTGTGCTAGATTAACTGAATTTAGAATTACACCATTTAAGATGGCTTCATATATTTTAGAGCATTCACCATAGGACATAGAGCTTTTTAGATAAACAAGTCACTTACTATGAGTGTCAGCTTCATGGCCCCCTAGTAGTTTGAATGCCATCTTTCAACCTTTTTTAGTATAGTATTAATGGTATCCTTATTATTAGCTAGTCTAAAAATTTTTTGGCTAACTATTTTCTATTAATTTCCCTAATTTTTGCCTGGCTCATGCTCTTGGTTGATCGACCTAGTGGGAATTAGAAAACTCATTTCTTTTTAAATGAGGCCAACCATAATTAAGAAAATAATCTTCATTTATTTGAGGCTTAAGGTAAATCTTTCTATTTTTGTAGGCTTTGGAGTTTTGGCATCTTAGAGCTTTTGACCTTTAGATTTTAGGCGAGGAAGAACTGTGAAATGGTTGTCATTTAGAATGGTTCTTAGGTTTTGAAAAATCACTGGGAAGAATGAATTTGATGCTTTATGTTTTAGAGCCTGTTTAATTTGAACCTCTTTTAAGACTAAAGGAAAGCATTCATCTAGGATTAATTGCCCTCGTCTCATTACTTTCTTTTTATCTCACATCTCTCATTCATGGATATTTTTCATGCCATACAAGGAAATATTATGTCTTGAGCTTTAAAATTATGCGTAGCAGTGGCAAGCCATCATGAATTATTCATGGTACTTGTGGATTAAGCTTACCATGTTCCCTTTTTTTTTAAATTGCTCAACTCACTTTTAAGAGTACCATGTTATTAAGTGATTGTGGCACATAAATATGCTCATGAAAAGCAAAAATGATGTTAATTAAACTTTAATTATTCTAACATAGAAGAAAGAAAACAACTAGAAAAGAAAATAAGGATAGTTTACCCTATCTTTATTAGATCTTTCCATTTCCTTGATTAGCGGGATCTTGTAATTGGTCAACAGATGGCCCATGGGGTGGCAAACCAAATGTCAGTAAGAGACAAGCTCATTTTTTATAGATTTAAGGAATGTTGGTGAGCTCCGATAATGGGTCATCTTGAGGGTAGAGTATCACACCATGGTCTATAAGGTCTTGGATGGCTCAACAAAGGGCTTTGCAGTTGTCAATTAGGTGGCCCTTCTTGTAACACCTTTACTCGATTCCCGAAGAAACCTAATAAGAGAGCTACTTTCCATATGGTCACTTATTTTAAGATTAATCTTGGATTTCATTCATTTAATAATTAGTGTTTTCATTGTAATTAGCATATTGGTCTATTATTTTTCATATCTTTCATTATATTGTCATTTTAATAGTCGTAATACACTATTAAAAACTTTTATTTCATTTGAAAAGTATTTTATAGAAAATTAGATAGCATAACAATTACCTAGGTTAAAAAACAAAAATTTTCCTATAAAGAAAATCACACTTCTATATATCAATCATCACTTCACATCCATATGGACCTATGTGGTCCTCTTAACTCATCATTCATAAACATAAAATCATTGTCCATGTATCATA
>CANXYI011391631.1:0-11952 GCA_948208565.1 Hura crepitans | reverse complement strand
AGCGTAGCCATTCAAGTGTTGAAAGGTAAAGAAAGTTGTTTTTCTTTCTAGTAGTGGCACTCATGTAAATTTTTATAGGTTCGGGTCAGCATGCTTAGAAGTTGCTAGTTCTGTATGTAAACATAGATGTCATGTATATAGGTAGGAGATGTATGTGTTTAGTTTGCTTGTGGTTTTGATAACTGTGGGCTTGAGGCCTTATGTGTATGATTATGTTATGTGTCTAATGTGTGTTTATGATTGATTGGGGACCAGAAAGGTCCAGATGGAGGTTTATGGATTATTTTCTTATAAAAGTGTTTTTAACAAGTGCAAAAAATATTGATATGTCATCCTAGTAGTCATTCTCCTGCCTAATTTTCTATAACCTAAAAAGACTCTATAAATAAGTTCTCTAAGTTCTATCAAACCATGTATGAACATGATTGAGGATTAGACTTGACATCTAAGTAAATCCTAATACAATTCTAGAATAGTTTATAAATGTTATAGAGTTTACCTCTAGAGCAATCCTAAGATAGGTGATCGATTGGGAAATGCATCGCCTGTCGAGTTTCTTCAAGAATCCAACAAGGGGTGTCACTTTTGGTGGTATCAAAACCAGGTTTAAAATTCCTAGGTAATTTACATGAGTGCTAGAGTCTAGGGTTGGTTATGCTATTATGCTACGCTGCATAGAGGCTAATAAATTTTGTGATTTCTATAGTAATACAAGATGGTTGATAGACCATTAAAGGAAATAGCAAAGGAAGTGGCTAGTTATGCTCTGACTATAATATAAGGAATAGATAATACAACAACTCATAAGCTTAGTGATGCTACACATAGGCCACAACCTTAGGCACAACCATAAGCTAAAGCATCTCCAGTTTCATTACAGCAGATAGTTAATCTATTGAGGCATACCTCTACACCTACTGCTCAACCTCTACCTCCTTCACTATCTCTAATACCTCCACCACCCCCAACTCCTATGCAAATGACACCATTAGAGAGAATTCAAAAGATAGGAGTTACGAATTTTCTAGGCATGAAGGAGGATGATGCAGCACAAGCAGAGTACTGGTTAGAGAGAACTTTCAAGATTTTAGAACAATAAAAATGCTTAAAAGAACATATTTTAAAGTGTACAACTTCCCTTCTGTAGGAAAAGACATACCATTAGTGGGATACTATTAGAAGGAGGAAGCCAGTGACAGAGATCACATAGGAGTTTTTCCTCATAGAATTCTAAAAGAGGTATATCCCTGAGTACTATAAGTATAAAAGGAGGTAGGAATTCTTAGATTTGAAACAAGATAGGAGGACAGTGGTTAAATATGAGAATGATTTTACTTGATTGATCAGATACATAAAGGAGTTCATTCCTAATGAAGACGAAAAGTGTAAAAGATTTTTGAAAGGGTTAAATATGGAGTTGAGAATGCAAATAGCAAACCCAAGGGTAACAGACTTTGTTGTATTAGTGGCATCTACCTATGACATGGAGGAAATGGTATAAGAAAAGAGTGACTTCTTCTAAAGAAAGAGATAGTTTACTGCAAGGCAATCTAGTGTAGCCCTAGGTGATAGTAAGAGAAGGAGAAAGATGCCATCTCAATCACAGTTTATGCATCAAGCACTAAGATAGACATAGACTTAAAGATTTAGACAAGCTTGCATAGTTAAACCCTAATTACCTCTTAGAGTTATTAGTACTCCTGGTCCTTTAGGTAATATAAATGAACCCTCGACCTATAATACTTATAACAAATGGCATTAGGGGTAGTGTAGGTTTGGTAGAAGAGGAGAGTGATTTACTTATGGTGTTAAGGACCACTACCAGAGACAGTGTCCTCAGAGATAGCTTGAGGGTGCTCTCACTCAGGCATCTATAATTACACCTCCGAATAGAGTTTAAAGATAAAGTAGAGGGGATCAACCTAATCCTAGTCAAGAGACTAGATCAAAAGCTTGTACCCTAGCTAGACAATATGTTATTAGAGCTAGAGAAGTGGCAATAGCACCAAATGTCATAACTGGTACTTTTAATTTATTTAATGTTCCCAGGATCCACATATTCATATTTATGCTCCACATTGGCAAATGATAGAAGACTGAAATCTGAGCACATGAACATAGATATACAAGTTAATAATCTTATAGGACAGAGTGTGCATATGAGTAAAGTGTATAAAAAGTGTCCTTTAGTGATACAAGAATGTCTGTTTCCTATGGATTTGATTGAATTGTCTTTTTCATAAGTTTGATGTGATTCTGGGAATGGACTGGTTGTTAGCCTGACCCTCTAGACTACAGAGGGATAAATAATGATAGTTATGGGTGAGAGAAACTATGTGAATAATCTCATCTCAGCTATTACAGTAAGGACACTCATTTGAAAGGGGTGCAAAGCTTACCTAGTCTATGTCATTAACACTAATGCTTCTACCCCAATACTTGAATAGATTCTTATAGTGTCTGAGTTTTCTGATGAGTTGCTAGGTTTGCCTCCATAGTGAGAGCTTGACTTTGAAATTGATGTGTATCCTAATACAACTCCTATTTCTATTACTCCTTATCGAATGACACCTACTGACCTGAAAAAATTGAAGGTGCAATCACAAGAATTATTAGATAAGGGTTTTATTAGACCCAGTGTTTTACCTTTGGGAGCACTTATGTTGTTTGTAAAGAAGAAAGATGGCTTACTTCAGTTGTGTATTGATTATAGATAGTTGAACAATGTGATAGTGAAAAGCAAATATCCTTTACCTAGAATAGATGACCTCTTTGATTAGTTGAGAGGTGTGGGTGTATTTTCCAAAATCAACCTAAGATTTATATACCATCAACTGAGAGTCAAGGAAGCTGATATTCCTAAAATTGTGTTTAGAACTAGATACAAGCACAATGAGTTCTTGGTGAAGCTATTTGGTCTCACAAATGCCCTGGCAGCCTTCATAGACTTAATGAACAGAGTATTTCAACCTTACTTAGATCAGTTTGTAGTAGTATTCATTGATGATATTCTGGAATACTCTAAGACCAGGGAGGAATAAGAGCAACATTTTAGGTTATGTTATAGACTTTAAGAGAGAAACAGTTGTATGCCAAGTTAAGTAAATGTGACTTTTTGTGTACTAAAATAGCTTTTCTAAGACATATATTATCAACAGAGGGCATCAGAGTATACCTTAGTAAGGTCAAGGCAATGTTAGAGTGGGAACCTCAAAGGAATGTGACTAAGATATGGAGTTTTCTAGGATTAGTTGGGCATGATAGAAGGTTTTTAAAGGGATTCTCTTTGATTGTAGCCCCTTCAACAAGATTGGTTAGAAAGAATGTGAAATTCGAATAGGATGATGCATGTCAAGCTAGTTTTAAGAAGTTGAAAAAGATGCTAATAGAAACTCCTATCCTTATTCAACCTGAACGAGGTAAGGACTTCATAGTATACAGTGATACCTCACTTAATGGCTTGGGTTATGTGTTAATGCTAGAAGGAAAGATAATAGCTTATGCTTTAAGATAGTTAAAACCACATAAGAAAAATTATCCTACTCATAACTTGTAGCTAGCTCTTATTGTTTTTTATTTGAAAATTTAGAGGCACTACTTATATGGTGAGAAATATTACATCTATACTGACCACAAGAGTCTAAAATACCTTCTCACTCAGAAAGAATTGAACTTAAGGTAGAAAAGATGGTTAACGCTAATTAAGGATTATAACTGCTTAATAGATTACCATTTAGGAAAGCTAATGTGGTAGCAGATGCACTGAGTAAGAAATTCATGGTGACTTTGAGATCTATGAATGCTAGATTATAGCATATTAAGGAGAATGTTGTGTTGGCTAAGTTATAAATTAAACCAAATTTTATATAGTAGATAAAGGAAACACTAGGAAGAGATGAGTCACTGGTGCAACGGTAAGTAAACTTCAAGAAGGGAATGCACCATGATTTGATTTGAGAGAGAATGGACATCTATATTATTAGGGCAAGTTATATGTACCTAGTATAGATGACTTGAGCTTATAGATACTGAAAGAGGCTCATGAATCTCTTTACTTTATAAACCCTAGTAGTACTAAGATGTGTTTGGACTTGAAGCCTCAGCATTGGTGGTTAGGCATGAAGAGAGACGTGGCAAAGTATGTTGCTAGATGTTTGACATGTCAGCAGGTAAAAGTTAAGCATTAGGTTCCTTCTGGATTGTTACATCATATAGCAATACCAGAATAGAAGTGGCAAAAAGGTGACAATGGACTTTGCAATAGGATTGCTTATAACCAAAGGTAAATGTGATGTTTTATGGGTGATTATTGATAGACTGATCAAGATAGCTCACTTCATCCTTGTTAGAATGGACTATTCATTGAAAAGTTGGCTAAACTATTCATTGATGAGAATGTTCAACTTTATGGTGTACCAATGGTAATTGTTTTTGATAGAGATCCTCAATTCACTTTTAAGTTTTGGAAGAAGTTGCATAAAGCCTTAGGCATTAGATTGACTAACAGTGTAGCCTTCCACCCTCAAATAGATGGACAATTAGAAAGGGTGATACAAGTGCTTGAGGATATGTTACATAGCTGTGCCTTTAAATTTAAAGGCAACTGGGATTAATACTTGTCTCTAGTTGAGTTTGCCTACAATAACAGCTACTAGACTAGTTTAGTCATGGCCCTATATAAAGTATTGTATGGCAGGAAGTGTAGAACTCCTTTGTTCTAGAATGAGATTAGGGAAGACAAGATATTAAGAATTGATTTGATTAGAGATGTGAAGGAAAAGGTTAAGGTGATTAGAGAGAGATTGAAAGCTACAACTAATAGGTAGAAATCCTATGTTGATCTGAAGCGAAGGGATATTGAGTATGCTACTGGTGAAAAAGTGTTCTTGAAAGTATCTCCACGGAAGAAGGTCTTTAGATTTAGGAAAAAGGGGAAGTTAAGCCCTAGATTCATTGGACCATATGAGATCACAAAGAGAGTGGGACCTCTAACATATAGGCTAGCTTTACCATATAAATCATCACATAGATAAAATCCCTCCCATATAGTAGTAATAACAAATGTGGAAATATAGCTAAACTCAAGCTATAAAGAATAACAAATACATATACTAGCAAGAGAAGTGAAGTAGTTGAGGAATAAAGCTATTCCTTTGATTAAAGTTCTCTAGAGGCACCACAATGTAGAGGAAGCTACTTGGGAGCCAAAACACAGATAATGGCTCAGTACCCACACTTGTTTTCTCCAGTTAATTTCAAGGATGAAATATCTTAAAAGGGGAAGAATTGTAATGCTCATAAGTCGAGGCTTTGTGAATAGTACCACTGAGGCCAAAAAGTGTTCCCAAAGTGTCGAGTCACCTTCACGAGGCTTGAGGCAGGGGTATCGATCATGAAACTTCAAGGGGCCATAAAATGATGAAAATGACTTAATTTAAAAGTTTAGTAAACACAATAAATTATTTTAGGTTATAATCTAGTAGGCTATAGGCTTAGATGGAGTCGGGCTGAGAATGACTCGGGATGTGCCTAAATAGACCTAAAAATGCCATACCCTAAAGGTTAAAAATTCCCCTAAGTCCATTGGTGAAAGAATTTTTGAATTCTAAGGTCATTTGTAATTTTCTTAATTTTAAGGTTTTACATGTAAATAGAGGCAGTTGGTTAACTATTTTATAGGTGGAATACAACCATCTCTAAAAGGGACTAATTGAGGATTTTTAAAATAAATGCAATGATATTTGGAGGTTTAAGTGATTTTTTAAAATTCCCTAAAGTTTTTACTAAAATCAAGCTTTTTTGGGTGGCATGTAGGCCCCACCCAAGCCACCTCACCACCTATATAAACCCCTATTTGCCACCTAAGTGGCCACTTAGCCACCTCTACTCACCCCTCCTTCTTTTTTCTTCTTTTTCCCTTTTCTTATCTCGATGTGATTTTTAGCAAAAAGCCTCCATTTTTATTCCTTTAAGTAAGCTTATCCCTTGACTATTGCCACCATAAATCCCCTAATTATGCTAGAAATTGATTTTTGAAGGTGTTGGAAGCCATAAGAGTGGCTAGAGCTCAAGAAAATTTAAGATAGCTTAAGTTGTACATCAAAGAGGGCTAAAAGGGTAACTCTTGATGTGTAAGTATTTTTGCCCTTTTTAATTTCTTTTCTAGGGGTTTTGATGATTCTAAGAACACATATATGATTGGAATTTAATTTAGATGTGTGTGTGATTTTTGGTGAATTTTTGAAGGGGTGTTGGCGTGAATAAAGGCTTAGGGAAGCAGTGAGGAATTGATGGCTTCTTTCAAGCTTGAAATATGGAATTCAACTCCTTTGATATTGAGGTAAGTGAATTTAAAGCAATTAAAGCATGTGTGATGAAATTACTATGACTTAAGCTTAGAATCGTTGTATAGAAGTAGTAGAAAATGTGGCTAATATGTGTGAGTTGATGGATTAGGCATAGACTTAGACTAATTATATGTAAAATAAGTGCTTGGGATGGTAATTGGGTCGATAGCATGCATGGAAGGGCAAGTTTCCCTTTTAGCCAAGAGGTTCCTTAGTGGGTATTCTAAGTGCATGGCATGTGTGATTGGCATGTTGTATGGAATAAGGTTTGCTAAGGATGGCATGATAGGTGTAGGTGAAGAGATGGTGAAATAAAGCTTGTGTGTATGTGTGTATTGTTGTTGAGGCATGATCATAGTGTATATTGGCTTAGTTTGCATGGCCAAGGCATAATGTGTGTGTAGGCATGCTTGTGTGAAGTGTATATGTGTGCTTGAATGTGATTGAAAGCATGTATAAGGGAAATTGAGGCTTTTAGTCCAAAGCTTTGCAAGGTAAATTAGCTTGAAAATGAGGTATGTCCTAACTAACACATAAGTGTGCAATGGCATGACATTTATGGCATGAATGTGGTGTTATTCATATGGTATGATCTAAGTTAATTTGCATGTTTAGTATGGCATGAAAAGAATAACATATGGGAAACTTTTAAAGGATAGAAAAAGATTAAGAAATAAACTTGAAATTGGCTTGGAATGGCATGAAAAATGCACTTGTAAATTTACTAGTTTTAGTCATGAAATTGGTACCTTAAAGCAACCTATTTTGTGATATTTGTGTAACTTGGCATGGAAGCCATTTGTATGGCAATTCGATATACTTATTTGAGTTTGGCTTTAGGCCTATGGAAAAGTATGACCATGAGTGCAATTAGCACTAAAAAAGGACTAAAAATGAACCTAAAATGGCTATCGCAAATAGGTAAAATGACCTATAGCTGTCCAATTAAAAATGGTTTTGGGACTATAATTAAATTAACTACATAGCACATGAATAATAGAGCAAAAATTATAGACTATATTTGATTTAATATGCTTGTAATTATACCTTCAGAATGAGTTAAAATGCAATAGAAAAATTTACCCATAATTGCCCGATAGGGCTAAAAATGACTTGTAAATGTCCAGGTCAAAAAATGACTGTCTGATAAAAATTTTAACTGTCTATTTTTCAACTTATAATATTATAAAAAGATGATCAGTAAAGAAATGAACTTAAAATGGAGTTAGATAGCCCATTAGTTAGACACCTACTAAATGGGTAGACCGATCAACTTAGGGATTAGCAACTGCTAGATTGTCTATTTATAAGACTAGGTTGGTGCAACGGCCAAGGTTCATAATTGAGCCACTAAACTTGTCTGTAGGGTAGACACTTTTCATTATTGACTATATATCAAACTATGCCGGTGCAACGGTGAAGGACCCTTAAAGGGGCCACTGCACTAGTCTGTTAGGTAGACTCGGAGGAATTATTTAAAATGATAAGTGCCCTTGGAAGGTATATAAACTAATCCTTATGCATTGTTAGTCAATATTTTTACCCTTTGAGAGGTTCCTATGAACTAATCCCTATGGCTATATTAGGTTAATGTAATGGTTAGTGTCCAAAATGTAGGCCATTGCACATTTTTCAATTCCCTCTTAGTCCAATGTCTATAAGGGTCGTCTATTTAGTTAGGCCTATAAAACGAACTTAAAATAGATAAACATGTAAATTTAAATTAATTGATGATAATTTTTTATAGTAATTTTAATAAATACACCACAATGATATTTTGGTAATTTTGAAAAAAATGTGACATTATCTGAATGACGTCAAGCATCTGGCATGTTACTCACACACTACATTTATACTTTTATTTTATACTTGCATGTGTGTGTTAAATGCATATGGCATGTTTTAAATGGTTTAAATTCACTATTGAGTTTTATACTAGCAAAGATAAGCAAGCCAGCCTCGATGATCATACAGTGTAGCCATACAAGTGTTGAAGGGTAAAGAAAGTTATTTTTCTTTCTAGTAGTGGCAATCATGTAAATTTTTATAGGTTTGGGTCAACATGTTTTGAAGCTGCTAGGTCTATATATAAACATCGATGTGTTATATATAAGCAAGAGATGTATGTGTTTGATTTGCTTGTGGTTCTAATAACTGTAGGCCTAAGGCCCTATGTGTATGATTCTAATATGCGTCTAATGTGTGCTGATGATTGACTAGGGGACTAGCAGGGTCTAGATGGTGGTTTGTGGATTATTTGCCTATAGAAGTGTTTTTAATAGTTTAAAAAAATTTTGGTATGTCATCCGGGTTGCCATTATGCTGACCAATTTTCTATGACCTAAAAAGAGTCTATAAATGAGTTCTCTAAGTCTATCATACCATATATGAATATGATTGAGGATTAGATTGGACATCTAAGCAAAACCTAATAAAATCTTAGAATAGTCCATGAGTGTTAAGGAGTTTACCTCTTAAGCAATCTTAGGATAAGTGATCGGTCGGGATAGTGCATCACCTATTAGGTTTCTTTAGGAATCAAATTGGAGGTGTCACATACCTAGTTGGGCCTACTTAATAAACTAAATAATTCATTCGATGATAGATAACAACAACACCTAAATTAATGACAGCCCAGAAATGGCATAGGTGGAAATAGTTGAAATATTAGAATGGTTAATAGAATAATATTATTTTGATACATGGCTATTATATATTGCATTCATGTATTCATGGCATGTTTGATTCATATGTATGCTTTCATTGACATGTTTTTATTATTTCAAATTCACCATTGAGTTTTATACTTAGTGTACTAATACTTTGGTGTGTAGGTAATAACAAGTAAGAGTCCAGCCTCACGTTGTGTAGTGTAGCAGTAGAGGCACTGAAGGGTATAAGATTTTATATTTTAATAGTTTTAGTAGGCACTCATGTAAATACTATAGGTTATGGGTCTAGCTAGTTTAGAAGCTATTAGTGTATGTAATTATAATTGTAATCGATGATGTATAAATTGGGCTTGTTATCTGAATGTTTAAATTTCTATGTGATTCTAATATTTTTAGGCCTAAGGCCCTATGTGTTGATTGAATGTTTATAGGTGATATATTGATGTTAATAGAGGACCAGAAAGGTCCAAAAGGTTAGAGGTGATGTAATTGAGGTTATTAAAAGTGTTTTTTCATAGGTTAAAACTTTTATAATGTCACCTAGGTAGCTGTTGTGCTACCTAAATTTTCATAAAACCTATATTTGGCTAGCATATGGATTTTTAAGTTAAATAGGCCCTAAACGGTAATGTCTAAGTGATAGATGGGAATTTAGGCAATGTCTTCCCTAATAAAAAAATTATATGAGTGTTAAAGAGAGCACGTATGGAGCAATTTCAGGATGGGTAACTTATATCGGGTTTCTTCAAGAATCTGACAGGAGATGTCACAATATTAATTTACATCATTCATTTATATGCAATTTATCATTCCCATATTCACATGTCCACATTTATTTATATGTCCAAGTTTTATTACGTTAAGTATTATTCATTAACTTTACCTATATACATACAAAAAAACTCTCAAAACTAGATAATGGGAATCGTTGACCACAATGGTCTAACATCGACTTGAAGGTCTAATACATTGACCATAAAGGTCTAAAGTTGACCATAAAGGTCTAAGATGTTGATCTAAAGGTTTAAAGCATTAACTTATTTGTCTGGTCGCTGACCTATAGGTCTAATATCAAATAAAAGCTCATAGGCAATATACATTAGCCTGTAGGCTAAAATAAGCACTAAAGTTCCCTAACAATGCTAATCTCCCTAGTTGATTAGCTAACCTATCCAAGCTAGGTTGTCTGCTCTTATAGGCCATCACCATTATGAATTATGTTTCACCTCATTAGGATAACTTTTCAACAACTTACAAGTCCTTTAGCCAATAAATGACTAAAAGGGGTAACTAAGATTAGTTTTATTATGATTTCATTTTATGTCATTTTATTATTTCTAGTCATATACATGACATCATATCATATAAAAATCGTTCATGCATTTTCATCATCACATTATGCCACTTTTATATCCATTTACAAACATTTCCACTTACCTCATGCTCAAATGACATTTATATCCATTGTGAATACTTTGGTATTCACTATCGACGTAACCTTTGGCTCTATATAATGTATGGTATTATCATGCTTATACCTCATCATATGTTTACACTAAATCCATCACACATAGTCATTATTCTCAAAGCCATTAACTTATCTTATCATAGCATATGTCACATGCCTAACTTTTACTTTTAAACACATAAAATACATATAGCTTCAATTTTTATTTATTTTGCACACATAGCATATTATCAATATAAACAAGTCATAACTTTTTCTTACCCAAATTTTATACTAGATCACCAACTAAGTTCTCAAATTCATACCACATGCTCTTAAAACCATTAAGGTGTTATTTACCACATGCATACCTTAACTCATGAAAACTATGACCAAATTAAGAAATCACACATTTTTAAACATCATTTATCTTAATTATCACTTAATTACTAATTATCATTAACAAAAACATTAATCTACACCCTAGCTATGTTTCAGCCAACTCATAATCTTCATCTAAACATCACATTCTCATCAAGTTAATAGGTTCAAAATCACATTCTTAACATCATATGTTCATCACACATAAGTTTATGCCAAATAACATACATTAAGCATTACATACATATAAACATACACACTTTAACATACACACATACATCAAACTCTCATGCTACATTAAGCACACATACAATATAGTGTCTTTTGGACACTAAGAAGGCCTCTACACCATCTCTTTCCCTTTAGAAGTGTCTGGTCTCTTTTTTCTACATAACATACACCATTATCACAAATAAAAATTCATATAAAATCAATCACATCCAAAATGAAACTTAACTTCATATATATCTTATATAACCTCCATAAACTCTTAGAAAAATATTAAACCCAAAGAAAATCACTTTTTTAAAATTTGTTTACTATTCACATAAAGCCTTAACCTCAAAAATCTTCAAATAGAAGCCTTTTCCTTAGAATTAATGGTGTAAACAAGATCTATATGGTTGAATTTAGGGGGTTTGGTTTATTTTTAGGGGTTAGTTATAAGAATGAATGAGAAAAATGGTAATAAGGAGGAAGAATAAAATGAAATATGACTTTTTGTTGAATTTTAACCCTTTTTTACTCATTTTAATGAATGGTCAAAATTAGTGGTCAACGTGATCCAATGTGTGACACCCCCTTCTGGATTCCCAAAGAAACCCAATAAGTGGCACACTTCCTGCCAGGTCACCCATCTTAAAATTTCTCCTAAGGTCATTCATTTAACTTTTACTAATTTTACTCCAGATCATGCTATCTAACTCCAAAAACACTTCTGTCAATTCCTATAGCCCTTTGAGGTTGGAAACATTTTTACTTAGTTATTATAGAGGATGACTAATCATATTAAGATATTACCTAAAAATTCGGTGGCATAATGGCTATTGTGACACCCCTTACTAGATTCCTGAAGAAACCCAATAAGTAGCACACTTCCTGCCAG
>CANXYI011391611.1:0-10512 GCA_948208565.1 Hura crepitans | reverse complement strand
TTCTTTATATGACAAATCTGGCTTTATCTCTACTTCATCAGCTATTAAAACATGTGAAGTATCTTTTTACATCGAGATATGAAACACATCATGAATCTACTATAACTCTAGAGGTAAAGCTAGTCTATAGGCTAATACACCAGCACATTCTATGATCTTGTATGGTCCCATGAATCTCAGACTCAACTTTCCTCTCTTACCTAACATAAACACCTTTTTCCATGGGGATACTTTAAGAAAAACTCTATCTCTAACTTCATACTCAATATCTCTTCTCTTTAAATCCATATAGGATTTTTATCTATCTGAAGTAGCCTTTAACCTCTCTCTAGTGATTTTCACCTTCTTTTTAGCATACTTGACAAAATCTAGTCCCATAAGCTTGTGTTCACTCAACTCGCTCGAACACAAAGGTGTCCTACATTGTCTCCCATATAATGCCTCATAAGGAGCCATACCAAGGTCTGCCTAGTAATTATTGTTGTAAGTAAATTCTGCTAATGACAAATATCTATCCCAACTGCCCTTAAGCTCTATGGCACACACTCGAAGTATATCTTCAAGAATCTGAATGATTCTCTCTGATTGATATTTGTCTAAGGATGAAAAGCCATGTTAAAATTTAGCCTAGTCCCTAAAGCATTATGGAGCTTCCTCCAAAATCTCGATGTAAAATGGGGATCTCTATCTAAAATGATAGAAGAAGGCACTCCATAAAGCCTAAATATCTCATTAACATACAGCTCAACCAACTTGTCTAAGGAATAATCCTTTCTTACTAGAATGAAGTGCATTAACTTGGTTAATCTATTAACCACCACCCTAAAAGAATCATGCTTGCTCCTGGTCATTGGTACTCTAATCACAAAATCCGTAGTGACTCGATCCCATTTCTATTTTGGAATTGCTATAGGATGTAGCAAACTAGAAGGAACTTAATGCTCGACCTTAACTTACTGACAAGTGAGACATCTTGTTGTATAATTAGCTATGTCTCTCTTCATGTCTTGCTACCAATATATCATCTTTAAATCCTGATACATCTTAGTACTGCTAGGATACATATGATATGGTGCATCATATGCTTCTTGTAGAATCTACTATCTTAAATCCTCCTTCTCTTGCACATAAAGTCAGTGGTTATAATACAAATAACTGTCTTCTTTAATCACAAACTTAGTAGACTTCCCTTCTTATATCATACTCTTACAGAAAAATCCTTTTTTTTTTTGAGAAATAAAATCAATGCTCCCCATGGTGAAGCACTTAGTTTAACAAAACCTTTGTCAAGAGGCTCTTGTAATTATATCTTCAACTCCTTTAACTCTATAAAAGCCATCCTATATAGAGCTATGGAAAGTGGTGATGTGTTTGGCATTACTTCAATACTAAACTGTAACTCCTGTTCTGATGGTAAACTAGGTAACTCATTTAGGAAAACATCATCAAACTCAATCGCAACAAGAATCTTACTTGCTTTTGATACTTCCCTTTCAGTGCTAACTATAGCTTGACATCATTTTTGCATCATCTTTCTATCCACAACTACTGATACTATATTAGTCATGTAATCCGATCTTTCACCCATCACTGTCACTTCTAATCTATCACTAGCTTGTAACATGATCCTCTTTCTCTTACATTCCACTATGGCATTATACTTGAATAACAAGTCCATGCCTACGATAAGATTGAAATTAGATCCACTAAGAAAACATGTTCTTGTGCTAACAAAGGAAAGCCTCTGAAGACTTTATTCACAACGATGTGCTATCCTATCGGATTGCTAACTATCATGTCAAAACCAAGGTAATTTGACACTAAACCCTAATTTATAACCTATGCTATGTAGATATATAAATGTGTTGACCCTAAGTCTATCAATTTTAAAGCAAGTAAATTAAAGATATGAAATGTTCCCACTATAACATCTGTGGCATCTACGTCCTCTCTAGCTTAAATGGCATATAGCCTGGCTGGAGCTCTACTCTCTGACTTACCCCAGCTTTGCTCTTAGCATCTCTCTTGTCCTACTTTTGTGAAGAATCATATAGCCTTACTGGGCAATCTTTTCAACCCCAACATACTCCCATAATGGTCTTCCAACAAACTCTAAGATGTTTCTTGTTATAAGCCTAATAATTTGGTATCAGAACACTACTAGTAATAGATCTAGGAGCACCTGAGATATGAGTCTATACTCTTGAACCCTATCATGATCTATGAGATTAATCTGACTTCTTGTCTCGATAATACTTGCACTGACCACCTTTCTATCTCTTATTAGCTGTATGACCAAAACTACTATGTCTTTGGCCAAAGGACCTCTTCTTGAAGCTATATTCTATTTAAGCTAATTTAGCATCTCAATGGTATGACATGCTACTATCAATAATGAAAAGTCCCTGATCTACATTGGTGCAACCTATTATATAACATCCAAATTCAGCCCCTTCTCAAACATCTTGCAATGGTCTTCTTTTGTAGCCACCATTGCCTTAGCATATCTGCTCAAGTGAGCAAACCCCTTCTCATACTTAGATATGGTCTTATGCTTTTGCCTTAAATCCATAAACTCCTAATACTTTTGATCCAGATAATACTCGATTATATACTTCTTTTTGAATTCTTTATGAAATAACTCTCAAGATAGATCACCAACTACCTTATGCTCTATAATGGCCTCTACCACTTCAAAAGTTCTTTTGATAGCATAAAAGTAATACATGTAGTATACTCCCTCTAAGGACACTTCAACTACTGCATAATCTTGAGTATTTAATCTAACAAATATTTAGGTCTACCTAACTCATCTAGCTTTTCACCTTTAAAGTACTTAGCCCCATTCTTTAGTAACCACTCCATGTATGTCTTATTGAAAGCCTTTTGCTCTTGAGGTACTAGAGCTGGATCTATGTGTACTATAGCAACTATAGTAGCAATAGCTATAGCAACCATCATTGCCTACCTGACAAACTTTAACATAGTCTCTAGCTAAGTTGACTGACCCTATTGTCCAGGTACAACATGTCCTATGTCACTAGAGGTCACACGCTCTTGTTATGGCCCTGCTTGTGTAACAGTTATAAGAGCATGGATCTCTACTTCTTCCTCCTTAGTTCGAGTCATTCTATGGCTTATCTCTATATCTGTGGATAACAGGAACAAATTATGAGCCTCACATGTAATAATATTATGATATAAATGTACTATAGTGCTCTTGTGTAACCCATAGGTTTAGAGGAAAGCCTAAATCAAAGCTCTGATACCATTAAGTGTAGCACCCTTTACCTAATCCGTACACTGGACCTAAGCTAAGAGAGCTACCGTATACCAATAACCAAATTCGCTACCTATAAAACTTGATTAGTTTAAAACTTTTTGTTAATTAGTCTAATAAACAATTTTCTTAACTTATAGAGTTGTACAAACATTGAAAACCAATTTGGCATGCTTTACAAGGCAACTAATAAGATTATTATGTCGATAATCTCGGAGCATAATGGTTGTACTGAGACACTTTTAGAAATAATAAACCTATTAAAAACACTTTTATAAAAAGCATACAACACATCCCAACATCAAATGGGTCCTCTTAACCATTCAAATTCCAACATAAAACACAGAGCAAAATCACAATTTATCACACAATTCATTTGAGAAAAATAAAATTTTTACAATATTATAACATTAGTTACATAAAGAACCAAAGTTATAGATTAGGCCCAATCCCTCCAAAATCACAATAGCACACTACCAATATTACATTTACATCATTACAGTATTACAAAATAATAAAAAATACCTATATAAGGGCTATCTTCAAAAGTCTATTACGGTGCAGAAGCTTTGGCTCTAATCTGTTGCTCTGTTACCTATGCACTGCAAATAGGCAATGCACTATGCTTTCAATTACTAGTGTAATCACTTTAACTAGGTATAGCAACTTATACATACATTTATGCAATATATGTTAAGTGAGTCCTTTTAATACCAGACATATGCACACAATACGATAAATAACAAAATTATGCAAATTTAGCACTTACTTGCCTTTAATAATCGAAAACTACATTATATCTATAATCACAACCGCATTGTTATTAAGAAAGTCAAAACCAACCATTATGCATGAGATATTCATATATTGATTATAAATATACACATAGTTCATTTTACATGGTAACGAGCAAACAAACATGCATTATGATCCATTACCATGCAAATGCATCATTTCTTGCATATTCAGGTTTTAAAACCCTATATGCATTAACCCATCAATATTGCAAATATAAAACTCTTTATCAATCATATACATCATATAATTGGGTTTAACTTGACATTATACCAAAAAATCCATGCCATACATAATGCATTATTTAAAATGCAATTAACATTATTTTATGCTTATTTAGGCAAAAAACCACATTTATCCTCTTTATTATAATTATTTTATTTAATCTATGCCTATACTAAAGAGACAACTATCCAAGGCTGGATAGTAGATAATGGGCTACCCGAAAGTGCTTAAACAGTGTACTCGAAGGCACTTAAATAGTGTACCCGAAGGCACTGGTATCCTTATTTACAAAACACATCAACCCAAAGGCTCTCACATATGTAAGGCTAAATAGTGGCCTAAAAGCCTAGTGCCCATCAAACAAATACACATCTAACCTATAGGCCAACTACCCAAAGGTAAACATTGTACCTACTTATCCTAGTTGACTGGTCAACTTATCCATACTAGGTTGTCTAACTGTATAGGCATCATTAAACTGGTCGAATATCTTAATTTTAACCATTTTAATGCATAACATAAATATTGTCATCATATGCATACCCATATTCTAATGTCTATTTCACATCTTATTGAGGCCTAAATAATCATGCTAAGTAACATGTTTTAACTAAAACATAAAATTACCAAAAATAGCCTTACCTATGCTCAAACCACCAAGTAACCATATAGCCTAGGTGTAAAAACTAGAAAAACTTTTTCGGCATAAAAAATATGCATTTTTTCATTTCATTCATCATTAACATGCCATAAAGAGTCTAATACATCATGGGTATATGCAACAATCACATATTGCATTAATTGCCATTTTACATATAGTATCGATATTTTAGCGATAAACATACATTACATGGCTATATCATGGCAATAACTCATAAAACTAATCAAAATGGCATTCGGCCATCACTAGGCATACACATATCATAGTCATGATAAATGCACATTCAGAATGGCACTTAAGCACAAAACATTATTTTTAAGTCATTCGTGTTCATAAGTCACCATTATGCATATAATAATCACAAACATGAAATTTGGCCTCTACATGCCCAAGGCTATAAAAGCACACATACTTTCTCATTTACACTTATAAATTATGTTTAGATGCTTAAAGACACATCCATATATTTCAATAACCATTTATGATTATAAAACATGATATATGCCTAAAATTCACATAATGCAATTCATTTCTTAATTACTCCATAAATGTGCATCAGACATGCATAATATGATCTAGCCATCTTATTATATATATACAACATCGAATAATCATATTTTTATCAAGCATATCTTTTACTAAGATTTTATTGCAATTTATGGCATTTATAACTATTATGTGACTATTTTGGCATGATGAAAATCATGCATTTAATCCCTAATTAAGGTGATTGCACATGCCAAACTTGATTATATGGGATGCCTAAAGCTAGCCTAATTCTTTTCCTTCCCTCGAGAGGCTCGAGTCGATGCCTCACCTACGAATACAAAAGCGTACAAACTTCAAAAAATAATATAAAATAATATACAAGTCTAAAAAATATTTTAAGCCTAGATAAGAGCTTTATGACACCCTAAGAACTTGTGAAAAATTAAATTAGCAAAAAAGAAAAACCCGAGTGTTAGGGGGTTAATATTCACCTCAAAAACTTCTCAACCTTTCTCCTAAAATACTCTACCGTTCCTGGTGATTTTTGTATGCAACAACTCATCTCGGGACACTTTTTAATTCTAGTATAATTTTAAAGAGTGGGTTTTCTCGTGGAGAAAAAAAATCAAAAAAGGAGAGGGAGAGGAGAGGTGGACGATTTTTTTTTAAAATGGAGGAGGGAGAGGTGGTGTTATGGTGTGCATAAAAGGAAATTAGAATTTCCCCTTTTTATGCTTTTCCAAAAATCATTTTTCTTCCCTTGACAAATTATTAAAACTGATTGGAATGTCAGTTTTTCTTCATTTCTATCTGTAAAATTCCATAAATCTAACCCTTAAATCCTCCTAAAATCTCAAGCTTAAATTACGACAATAATAAAAAAAATTAATGCATTTTATATCTAAAAAATTATGATTCCAAAGCCAATGGACTATTTAGAATACTTAAGTATTAGGTTAAAACATTTTTAGATTATTTTGAGTAACTTTTTATTTTATTTACGGTTCAGCTTTACCTGTGGCACTATTCATAAGATACTATCATAAATTCTTATTTAGCATTTTTAACAACCCAAAAAACTTCGGATTGGCTTCAAACCTTGCCTAAAATTCTCTCATAATTAATTCTACTCATTAATATATTTAGTGTGACTATTATTTCGAGAAGCACTATTCACCACTAAAAAGTATTATTCATGAGAGTTGGGATTTTTTTGGATTGTCACAGCTTTTCAAATGAGGTATATTCATTATAAATTCCTAGTTATGCCATTTAGGCTTACTAATGCCCAAATAGCATTTATGGATTTGATGAATTAGATTTTTAAGCCATACATAGATTAACTTGTAGTGGTGTTTATTAACTATATCTTGGTGCATTCAAGGACAAATAAAGAGCATAAACAACATTTTGAGACTGATATTACAAACCATGAGAGAGATAGCTTTATGTCAAGCTAGGTGGATGTGAGTTTTGAATAAGTAGCATTTTTACGTCATATTGCTTCAGCCAAAGGCATTAGAGTCGATCCGAGCATGTGAAAGTAGTGTTAGAGTGGAAACCTCCTAGAAATGTCACTAAAATTCAAAGTTTCCTAGGATTGGCTAGATATTACAGTAGATTCTTGAAGGGATTTTCCATGATTGCAGCATCGATGACAAGATTGCTAAGGAAAGATGTGAAGTTTGAGTGGGTAGATAAATGTCAAGTTAGTTTTCATAAGTTAAAGGGTATGTTAATGGAGGCCCCTATTTTTAGTCAACCTAAATAGGGAAAAGAATTTGTGAACTAAAGTGATGGCTTTTATAATGGGCTTGGGTGTGTGTTATTGCATAAAGGCAAAGTAGTAGCATATGCTTCCTGACAGTTGAAACCTCATGAGAAAAATTATCCCACACATGACTTAAAGCTAGTTGCTATTATCTTTTCCTTGAAAGTATGGATACATTAATTGTATATTGAGAGATGTTACATCTACATAGATCATAAGAGCCTTAAATATCTCTCCACTCAAAAGGAATTGAACTTGAGATAGCAACAATAGCTAAAGCAAATAAAAGGTTATGATTGCTTGATTGATTATCACCTAGGGAAGGCAAATGTGGTAGCAGATTGACTAATTCAGAAGTTTATAGAAGTTATGAGAACATTGAATGGCAAGCTTCACTGTGAGAATGATAGAACTCTTTTAGCTAAACTGCAAGTGGAACCTAGCTTGAGCCAGTAGGTGAAAGAAGCCTAGATTCAAGATGAACAACTTACACGGATCATGGGTAAAGTCAAAGAGGGAAAGGCTTTAGGATTTCAAATTAAGGCAAATAGATATTTATACTATCATGATAGATTAAGTGTGCTAGATGTAGAAGCAATAAAGGAATAGATCTTATAAGAAGCTCATGAGCCTCTATATGCTATTCATCTAGGAAGCACAAAGATGTACCCAGATTTAAAGCCGTATTACTAATGGCTAGGAATGAAGAAACATTTTACTAAACATATGAGTAAGCGCCTGACATGCCAATAGGTTAAAGCAAAACATCAAGTTCCTTCTGGATTACTTTAACTTATAGCAATTTCAGAGTTGAAGTAGGAAAAGGTAGTGATGGATTTTATGATGGGACTACCTATGACTAGGAGTAAATGTGATATTGTATGGGTAATAATTGATAAATTGATGAAGACATCCTTCTTTTTTCCTATAAGAATGGACTACATCCTTAAGAAGTTTGCTTAGTTATATATCAATGAGATTTTAAGACTTCATGGAGTTCCGATCTCTATTATTTTAGATAAAGACCAGAGATTTACTTCAAGATTCTAGTAAAAGCCACATAAAGCCTTGGGTAGTTGATTAACCTTTAGCATAACATTCTGTCCATAGATAGATGGGCAAATAGAGCAAGTGATCTAGATGCTTAAAGATATGTTACATAGTATGCAATTAAATTCAAATAAAGTAAGAACTATTACTTACCTTTTTTGTAGAGTTTGCTAATAATAATTGCCATCAAGCCAGTTTAGGCATGGCACTGTATGAGGCTCTATATGGAAAAAGGTGTAGAACTCCCTCATGCTAGAGTGAACTAACTGAGAATAATCTAATATGACTCGAACTCACTAAATATGTGAAAGAAAAGGTGAAGATCATTAAGAAAGATTAAAAGCAACCTCAAATAAACAAAAAATCCTATGCAAATTTAAAGTAGAAGGACATCGAATATGTTATTGGAGAGAAGATATTTCTTAAAGTCTCACAATGGAAGAAGGTCCTTAGATTTCATAAGAAGGGTAAGCTAAGCCCTAAGTTCATTAGCCTGTATGAGATTACAAAATGTATAGGGCCAGTAGCCTACCATTTAGCTCTACCACTGGAGTTACAACAAATCCATGACATCTTTCATGTGTTGATATTGAGGCGGTATAGATCAAACCCTTCCTATGTATTGCCAATAGAAGAAATCATAGTGCAACTAGGCCTTAGCTATGAAGAAGAGCTAATGTAGATATTTGCTCATAAGGTTAAAGAGCTGAGAAAAAAATCGACACACTAGTGAAAGTGTTATGGAGATATCGCAAAGCTAAAAAAAGCTACATGGGAGGGCGAAAAGAATATGAGAGTTCAATATCCACACTTGTTCAATCTAAGTAATTTCGAAGATGAAATTCCTTTAAGAGGTGAAGAAATGTAATA
This sequence comes from Hura crepitans, assembly GCA_948208565.1. NCBI lineage: Eukaryota > Viridiplantae > Streptophyta > Magnoliopsida > Malpighiales > Euphorbiaceae > Hura > Hura crepitans. The sequence continues at coordinate 1,371 of CANXYI011391611.1, read as the reverse complement.
ATTTTTTGATATTTTAAATAGGGACCACTCAATAGTGAATAGTACTTTTAGGAACCCAAAGTGAGTTAAGGCTATAAGATGATCAAAATGATTTAAATATAACTATGGGTGAATTAAGGACCAAATTGAAGTCATTTAAGGGGTTAAAAAAGACTGTAAAGTTTGCTTACATGTGTCCCATTAATAGTGACTCAGTTGAAGCTAAATAAAAAATTATTTTAGAAATTATTGGAAAGTTATGAAAATAGCATGACTTAAAGGTAAAAAAATTCTAACTAAGCCGATAGAACTAGTTTTGGAATTATCTTATATTGATAAGTAATTTAACAAAATTAATTTATAATGCTCTTACCTAAAACAATAATTTTAACCGTAGACAAAATTTTATTTTTAGGGGTTAATTAAAATACTGATTTTAATGATTTTTAAATTCATTAGCTGAATTTTTAGAGCTTTAGAGAATGAAATATAGAGATAAATTAGCAAAGATTAAATCTTAGCCATTCATTTCACATATAGCATTTATCTAGTCCTTCATTCCATACATAAAGATGGCTATAAAAGTTTCAAAGAAACCATTTCAAGCCATTTTTCCCCTTCAAAGTTGATGCCATCTTCTTCCTTAAGAACCCTAAATTTCTTCTTCATCTCAACCATTAAAACAACAATAAAATTTCTACTTAATATATTAAAATTGCCTCCATGCTTCCTTTTTTTCTAATTCTAGTGGAATTTCATCCTAAGGAGGCTTAAAGAGGGAGATATTAGGATGTAGTGAATAGTAATTAAGGCAAGCAAAGGTTGTTGTTTTTAACTTTTAATAATTTTCTAAGGTGGGATTTAAGGTATACAAGGTGTTTATGGGTTTATATTTTCATTGGGTTGTATGCAGAATTTTATATAAATTTTCAAAGGAGACATATGTGTATGTTTGTAGATAGAGAAAAAGGTGAAGTGGAGAGGGGAGAAGGATAAGCTTGAGAAGATTTTTAAGGCCACTTTAGAGAATAAAGTAAGTGAATTTAATGATTCATGTATTTTAGTTCATTAATTTGCATAATTTTTGTGTGCGTATGTGTATGGAAATATTGTATTTGCATGTCATGATATGAAATTTCATGATGTTTGATTAGTAATGACATGTAAATAAATAATTAAGCTTAAATGGTGTGAAAGATGTAAAGGAAAATAGGGTATGGTGGAAAACTTGGTAGGTCCAAAATGTGTACATAAGAGAATTAAAGGAAATTTGGTTATGCTAATTACCAAAATGTGCACGAAAATGTTAGTTACTTAGAATAAAATGTCTTGAATAATTATATGCAAAGAATATAACATTTAGATTGAGTAGGTTAAGATGATAGTTTAATG
>CANXYI011391565.1:0-18010 GCA_948208565.1 Hura crepitans | reverse complement strand
ATACATACATACATACACACACACATACACACACACACGCACGCACGCACACACACACACACATATATATATATATAGTGAAATTGTTGCTAAAAGTTAAAAATATTGTTGTTGAAAAGTTAGATATTCATCACTAAAAATAATTAGCAATAAATATTTTCTACCAGTAAAAATATATATATACAAATTGGTTGATTAACCAAAGTCGATGGACTTTTTGGATGCCAAACCAAAATTGAAAAAGAATAAAAGTGTAAAAATCAAACCGCATTAACTGATTCAATTTCAGATCATTTTTCATAGTTAACTATTTTTTTAGTTAACCATGAACACCCCTATGTGTGTGACCTTATAAGTTTCTAAGGGATGTTGGCAATACATGATGAATTAGAATCCTAATCCAATTAGGACTTTTCTAATATAATCTCATTAAATCATAAATAATTTTCAATTAATAATTCTTTGTGTACAAGTCATGAAAGGCATCTAGCCATACATCATGACTTCCCTAAGTGTCAAAAAGTGAAGTGATTTAACTTAACCCTTCCATATGCAGTTACAGTGCAATAAACTCTTTTCACCATCCTTTATCTCATGTAGGTTTGAGTATAGACTTATGTCAACTCAATCCTTAATTAAGTATGTCTAATTAAGCCATGAATATGTTAGTTCTAAAAATTTTTGTCTTTATTCCCAAAATGCCATTGTGAATCTCTTTTAGACTTGCATTTTACTTTAGACAAAGTTTTATGAATAAAGATAACATATTAGAATCATAAGATAAGCTACATACTTGGATATACGGTGGTGAATCTTTTGTTGATCACCACTTTATCTTCAAGTATTTTATAACATACCTAATCTCTCAACTATGTATACTTTTTGTTTAAAATAAAAGCACTAAAATTAAAGTACATCACTCCATACTTAAGATAGTTAGTGATATCAAGTAAAAGGATAGTTGTACCATTGATATGATGATATGCTTTCATTGACATAGATTAAGTATCAATATGAAGATCTCATGTTAGATCTCCTATGAACTTGCTTCCCAAGCAAGCATCCACTTGTTAACTCTAAGCATCACCATGCCTGCAGCTTGTGAGAACTACTACTTAGCCTAGTCAAGAAGTATAACAATTTCCTTTTTTGTTAATACTATAAATAAGGATAATTTTGGTATTATCAAATTTAGATGCAATAAGAATCTCACATCATGAACACTTCATGGTTTTCTGTACACTTTGATTGTATACTAGGACTTTATAACATGCTTTAAGACATTGCAAACAATTATAAATAAATATTATAAAAGTACCATGTAATAAAGAAAATGCCTTTTCATTGAGAATTAATGATTAAATGCACATATATATGCTTTAAGGCATATAACTAACATTCCCCCACTTGCACTAGAATTAATCAATACACATGGCATTTATATGTGATCAAACTTTCCTTGTGATAATGCTTTTGTGAGAGGATCAACTACATTCTAATCTGTGATGACTCTTTTAATCTTCACATCCTATCTATAGATGATGCCCCTAATTAGATGGTAGCACTTAATGACATGTTTGGATCATTGATGAGATCGTGGTTCCCAAGCCTGTGCACATTGCTCTATTGTTATCGCAGTATAGATGTATTAGATTAACAATGCTAGGAATCACTCCTAGTTCAATAATAAACTTCTTGAACCAAATAACTTCCTTAGCTGCATTGAAAGCTACTATGTACTCAATTTCGATTGCAAAATCAACAACTATAAACTATTTAAAATTCTTCTAAACAACTACTCCTTCACCCATAATGAATACAGATATCTTGACTGAGACTTACAATCATCTTTGTCAAATTGGAAGCTAGCATCTGTATACCCATTTACTTATAAGTCTCCCTCTACATATACTAAGAACAAATCCTTAAATCTTCTCAAGTACTTAAAAATGTTCTTGATAGCCACCTAATGTTCCTCTACATAATTGGAATGGAATCCACTCGTGATACTCAGAGCAAATAATACATTAATTCTTGCACATAACATAACATACATGATGGATCCATAGTAGATACATATGGCATCTTACTTATACACTTTCGCTCCTCTTGTATCCTAAGATACATAGATTTAGAAAGGTATTTCCCATACACCATAAGAATGAAACCTTTCTTCAAGTGATCCATTCTAAAAATTTTTAGCATTTTACCTATATATATGGATTGTGAAAGACTAAGCAACCTTTTGGATCTATTTTTATAGATCCTTATCCCTACTACATAGGTTGCTTTTCTAAAATCTTTCATGGAAAATTGTATATTCAACTAAATCTTTATTGATTGGAGGATTGAGACATCATTTCCAATGAGTAGTATGTCATTTACATATAACATAAGAAAAATGATTACACTCCTACTGACCTTCTAGTAAACACATGGTTCATCCATGTTTTGTGGGAAACCAAGCTCTTTGATTGTCTCATCAAAATAGATGTTCCAAGTCCTAGATGTTTACTACAATTCATAAATGGACATATGAAGCTTGTAGACCCGATTGCCATTTCCAAATGTGAAACCATTAAGCTATGTCATATACAACTTTTCTGATAGAATTCCATTAAGAAAAGTTGTCTTTACATTCGTTAACCATATCTTATAATCATAATAAATAGCAATGACAAGTAGAATCCTAACAAATTTAAGTATCACAACAGGGGAAAAGGTTTCATCAAAGTCAACTTCCTACTTCTGATGATAACTTTTGCTACAATGCATGTCTTATAAATAATCACATTACCTTTTATGTTGGTCTTCTTCTTGAAGACCCATTTTCACCTAATGGGTTTTGTCCTCTAAATTTGGTTTCCATACATGGAACCCATTTCGAATTTCATGGCTGTAAGCCATAATTTTGATTTTAAACTCTTTAGAACCTTCTCATAGCTTGTAAGCTTATTATCTTGTACTATAGTCACATTCTTATCTTGATCCATAAGAAATCCATATCTCTATAGAACAATCCTAACTCTAGTAGATCATCTAAGAATGTGCTTTCACAAGTTCTTCTATTACCATATTAGTATAGGTAATAAGCTTGGGGTCAGCCAATTAATCTGCTTCTGTTTGTGGGTCATAAACTTTTTTAAGTTCAATCTTACTCCCACTATTTTCTCTAAAGAGTAACTCTTTCTCTAAAAAGACTCATGCTTTGAAACAAACATCTTTTGTTCTAAATAATGGTAGAATCCAAACTTTCCTTAGGATACCCCATAAATAAGCACTTGTTAGATTTAGCTTTAAGCTTATCTAACATCATTCTTTTCACATAAGCTAGTGAACTCCACACCTTAATATGTGAAAGAACTACTTTGTTGTTATACCATAGCTCTTATGGTGTAGCATCAATTAACTTTCATATGACTCTATTTAATGCATAAATAACAGCCTCTAGTATATAACCCTAAAAGGACTTAGGTAAATTTACAAGATTTATCATAGATTGAACCATGTCTAATAAGATTTGATTTCTCCTTTTAGATACACAATTATGTTGTAGTATATATAGAGATTCCACTGAGGCAATATCTCATTATCTCTAAAATAACCTTGGAATTTTTAGCTTATGTATTCACAACCTTAATGTAATCTAAGTGTTTTAATACTTTTGCCAAGATGTTTCTTCACTTCTTTTCTAAATTCTTTGAACTTTTTAAAGGCTTCAGAATTATGCTTCATCAAGTAGAAAGCCTATCATGAATAGTCATTAATAAAGGTAATAAAGTATAAAAAACCTCTTAGTGCATGTGTAGTTATTAGACCACATACATTTATACGTATGAATCTAATAATTCACTTGCATGGTCACCCTTTTTAGAAAAAGGTGATTTAGCATCTTACCTAATAAACAATACTCACATATATCATATGATTCATAGTCAGATGATTATAAGCTACCGAACTTGTGTAACTTAGTCATGCATGCCTCATTTATGTGACCAAGACGAGAATGCCATAAGTAGGATGGCTTTGGGTTACCTATCTTGGGTTTTTTGGTATTCACATTATGTATTTCTTTATATTTATCGAAAACATAAATTCCATTAGAAATAGAACTTAAACAATAAAAAATATCATCCAAGTAAATAAAATAACATTTGTTCTTATTAATGCAAACTTTAAAACCTTGTTCAAAAGATAAGAAATTGAAATAATATTTCTAGACAAAGAAGGTACATAATAATAATTGTTTAAAATTAATACAAGTCTAGAAGGTAAAATTAAATAATATAATCCTATAGTTAATGCAGCAACTCTTACTTTATTAGCTAAATGTAGGTCCATATCTCCCTTAACAACCTTTCCACTGCTCCTTAGTCCCTACATCATAGAAACCAAGTGAGAACTTTATCTAGTATCCAATACTCATGATTAGTTATCTAAAGTAGTACTTGTATTAATTTTAATCATGTAAATACCTAAAGCTAAAGCAACACCTTACTTCTTTTTTTATTGAGACTCTAAGGAGGCCTTGCAGTTGCACTTTCAACACCTAGACTTTTCATAATAGAAGCATGTGCCTTTTGAGGTAGCCTTCTTTCCAACAATTGTAGAAGGGGAAATAACTAGCTATTTTCTTTTCTTCTTACCAACCCCACGTTGGACACTAGTTATCTTCTCATTGTTGTTGTTGTTCTTCTTTTTATCCTTAGAAGTAGAAGAACTAACAACCATAACTAACTATTATATTCTACTACTCATTAATAAAAGCATTATCAACAGGGATGATAAGAGTCAAATTTTCAATTACATAAGCTAACTTTTAATCATCAAACTATTTTGAGGTTTCTAAGCCAATCTATGTAATTTGATCCAGTTAGTTTATTGGCCTAGAGTATCGAACACAAATTAACATTTGATGTACTCATTATGGTGGCAATATGCTACATGTGAAGAATGAAAACATGTTAGTGCATGAACATATACATGAACGTATTAATAAGGTCTTTTACTAATAACATTTTATCTCTCACTATTTTATTGCAAATCAATCGACCTCACTATTGATCCTGAAAAACTCATTGGTTTTTCTAGTAGGTTAATATCCATCTTTGTTAAGGTTAAACCTTAGGTATGCCTAACAAGCCTAACCTATAAATCAAATGGTAGGCATCTCATGCTAATTACTGATCATTAGGTCACCAACTCTTGGTGCATATGTATCTCATACAAATTTCTCTAATCTTGTCTCTAGTAAATTAGCCTTAAGTATGCTCAACAAGTTAATGAACCAATTATGATAGACCCATTAGTATAAGTTAAATAAATCCCATATAGCATAGGCTTGAGTATACTCAACAACTCAATACTAAAAAAAACTCCGGTTTAATCCATATTAATAGAAGACTTGTTAGTTTTAATAATAATTAAGGGATTTCTTTTTCTAGTCTCACCCTTCATGGTTAGGGCATGCTTTGGCATGCACATGCATATTTAATCTCATTAAATCATTCAAAGATATTTAATCATATTAAATATATGATCTAATTATGGACTTTTATTGCATTAATTTTTTGAGCCATAGAAAATCAATTTGGGCCAAACCTAAGTAGTATACCTAAATTACAAAGCTAATAAAAGAAATAATTAAAAATATTCTAACTATTTCTTCATTGGTCTTTCTTACTTTGGCTTTCTTCTCCTTTGCTCCTTGTATTTCTTCTTCTTATTCTAATCCTTTGTAATATAATTTCATAAACTCTTTGAAAAGAAAACCTTATGTGACATGTAAAAAGAGTTAGATAAGAAGAGAAACACAATAGAATTAGAGAGAAAGGTTAGAACACGCAAGTCCAGTTTACCAAAACAAAAACTAATCCATGCATTATGATTAATCACATTGGTCATAGTCCATAACTAGTCCCCATGCTAAACATACACCTTTAGCATGTATTTTAATGCACAAAGCTTGAAAATATCAATTACAGTGTTTAACTAGTATTATAAATCTTATAAAACTAGTCTGGTTCATTATCTGGATTAATTGATTATGTATACTTGTAATAATAGAGTTTTAATCAACATTAAATATGTAATTTAATTATTTAACATGTAATTTAATTATTTAATTTTATTAGACAAATAAATTACATCTACTTCATTTTAATTAGAGTCATAATCCAATTAGAAATCTAATCCAATCAAAAGATTACAAGTTAATTCACTTTAGAATTTACATTCCAAAGAAATTAGAAAACCAATCATGTGTTTTGGATTCTTATCTTATCCTTAACATTATCTTTATCAAATTAGTTAACTTTTATCTAATTTGATTAGGATAATACTAGTCTTCTAATTAATTTAGATATCTAACCACTTAGATTTTAATTTAATTAAACTCTCACAATTGCAATTTACTACAAATCTAATTCCCTATAAATAATAACTGATTAGGATTACGACTCCTATCCATATCCAATTAAATAACTCTTATCCAACTGGATTAAGGTATAATCTAATCTTTTAATTTTAATTTAACTTTCTAATCCAAATATAATTTCAAATTTAAATAAAAGATTAAAGTTCAAATATCACTAGAAATCCAATTCCATGTGGGATTTAAACATTTAGTGATAAAAATCATCTTATCCTTATTTAATTGGATTTTTCCAAATTTTAGTATAATATATTAAATTTAAGAAGATAAATATCAAATATTTTTAGAAAATAAAATTTTATTCCAACTACAATTTTAATTTAGTTAAAATTTTCCAAGCAATAGTTAACTAGAAATCCAATTCTAAGTGAACTGTAAACCCAATTACAACTCCAAAAATGATCTAAGCAATTTTGGACCAATTCCATCAGCCATTGGAACATTTTTGGACCTATAATAATGATGTTTACCAAATCAAATTTGCACCTTAAGTCAATCTACCCATGGAAAATTCATTTGACAAAAACATGGTTACATAGCACAAAATCATGCATAATCTTGACAATCAAGCAAGTTTATGAATCCAATTCTTGTCCAAATGATTTTTACCACTCAAAGACTCTTAATTAAATCACAAAAATATCTCACATTTATGAAAAATAAATTTTGAAATTATTGGAAAATAAATATAACACTTACACAGTAATCGGCTTTGTCCGCTCAAAATTGCTGATTATGTGTTCCATTAATTCTCTAATTTTATTCAATTTATTTTTCATGCTCATGGTGTCCAAAATTAGAATATATATTTTAATTCATCATACATCTAATTAAATTATAAAAATTGCAATAAAATCAAACAAGAACTGTGACACCTCCTACTTAATCTGATTGTCAAACTTAAATAAGGAGCAACACATAACTGATTTCTAACTTACTTTATATAAACCTCTTACTTAAGATACATATGTCTTCAAAACCTTTCACATGTGTAACTTATTATATAAACTTATTAAAATATGTCTTAACAAAAACCTCATCTAAGGTTTACTATTTGGGATTATCATATCGAAAATTCAACAGCATAACAGTTGTATCGGGATACTATCCCAATTAGTAACCAGTATAAAATAACACTTCTAATATATTAAAACATAACTCATCATCATCTTGGTTAATCTGACTATCCAAACTCAACATCATCTCAATTGACACACACATAAAGATCACCATTCATTTTTTAAATGTTCCAAACCATACCCATATAATAGCTCTCCAATCATCATATATCAATACCTATCAAAAATATATCCTTATATATACATACATATTATAAGTTCACATAAACTTTTGATACATTACAGGGCTATAATCCATACATCAGTATATATGTAAGTGCTCATATGATCTTTTCTATTTTTCCTACATATATCATACAAAACTATATAAAAAATATCATCTTTAAAAAAAAAGCTATGATCTCTGAAGCCTGTAGGTTCTTCATTTTGAGCCATCTAAAAAAAATCATACGCATTGCAAACAAATAATGCACTAAGCTTTACAACTTAGTGGTGTATCCATTATAATATGACTTACTTAAAACTTATATTATATATAGAAATAATGCATTTAACTTAATTCAAGTACCATTCGATACACAAAATCACTCATACTATTAATTAAAATTGTTTATCAAACTTTATATATATATTAACACATGCAAAAATGGCATTCTTCATCTTATTAACTTACTTCATATTACTCATCCTCTAATAAGTTATCTCAACATTAACATACATATATGCATGTGTGTGTGTGTATGTATGTATGTATGTATATATATATATATATACGTAAATACGCATATATATATATATATATGGGTGTGTATATACGTATACACATGTATATATGTATACTGGTGTTTATGTATATATACATAAATACGTATATATATGTGTGTATATATATATATATACGTATATATAGTATATACATATATATGTATATATATGTATTATGTATATACGTATATATATGTACATATGTATATATATGTATATACATATGTGTCATAGGTATGGTAAATTATCAATAGTCATAAACATACACGAAGGTGCAAGTTGGACATCTAAGCCAATGCTGTAATACATTAACAAGTATAATAATAATATCAGCATGCATAGATTCCATTTATGTATGTGATTAAACTTAAACATAATCCATTATAACAATAAACATAAAAAAATATACATAAGTCAAATGAACATCTTTTGATAGGCAAATAGTGTTCTAAGTGTGTGATCTAGTAAAACATACTCATTGTTGTATCATACATCAACATAATGTAATAAGCAAATATGGGTAGATTATTTAACTTTATAAATTAGATTCTTATTTACTTTATTATGTCATCAAGGAAATTAAAATTCCGTGGATAATAGGAACAGATGGCTAGTAAGACCTCTATGAACCAAAAAGCTCATTTACTAATGTAATTCTAAAGACTAAGCTTAACAAAGGCCCATCAACCACGCATAGCATAGGTCCGTAAACCAACATAAAATACGACCTAAAGGCCATCTACCAATATAAATCTGAAGATAAAATATAACATAAACCTGAAGGTCAACAAATATCATAAGCCCGTCAACCAAACATAAAAAGTACTGAAGTATCTTAGAAATTGCTAAAAACCCTAATTAACTGGTTAACCTATCTATCTAGGTTATTTTACTCGAATGGGCTATTAACCAGTTCCATTTAGTTCTACCATCTTACTTTAGTTTAAATAACTTATAAAAAAATCCATACTACCCATTTTAATGCCATTACTGCTTCTTTAATCCATTATGTTATTATAAAAGATGATGATGACATTACATGTAACACCCCAAATCATGAGCCATGAACAATGAACCTTAGCATCGAGGGAGATAATTCTTGGAACATGATCGAGGGTTTTGTTACTGAATGAAAGAATATAATAATGATAAGTTAAGGGTAAAATTTTGCATCGAAATAAGGTCGTTTAGTTAGTTAATGAACCATGTCTAATTTAACTATGAATACTATTATACCAAAATACGTGAATGGTGTCACCTAGGACCAAGTGTGTGCTAATCTTACTGAATAAAATAAAATATTCTAGAACAATTTTAGGTAAATTTTAGAAGGCAACAGAGGTCATTAGAGAGGTTAATTTAATTAACAAAGATTTTTTAGTAGTGTTAATGAATAGTAACTTAGTTAAACCTAAATGATAAAATATCCAGGAGTTGCTCAGAAAAATCTAAAAATAGCATAACTTAATAGTCAAAAATTCTAAATAAGTTATTGGTAATGAGATTGGAATTTTTAGAGCTTAGGAAAAAGTTTTACAAAATTAATTTAGAATAAATTCAATAATTGAAATAGCTAGGCTCAATTTTAAATTTTGATTTTTATAGGGCATGTGTAATACGAATTTTTGAGGTTTTTATGTAGAAATCAAAATTTTTAGATGAGAGAAAGAGAGAGAAATAATTATTTTAGGGAGGGAACACATGGAAAAATGTCCACCTTTGGATGGGTTAGGTGTCATTCATCCAAGTGCTCTCTCTACACCTATAAAAAGGGTTATTTTTAGAACCCATTAGCTGAAAGACTAGCCTTTTTTCCTTTTATGGCTGACGGCTTTATTCCCTCTCCCTCTTCTTTCTTTTTCTTCTTCACTTCACCACTTTAACCCATTTCTCTATTAACTAATCCCATAAATCACCTCTCTATCACTCCCTCACCACTAAACAAGAACAAAATTCTTCAAGAAAAGGGCTAATTTTAGAGGTTAGGGAAAAGGGTGAATAGTGCCTAAAACTTAAGTATTTAAATTTCAATTCTAATATTTTTTCTAGGTGAATTTAGGTCCCAAATGAACATATGTGGTGTTATTTTTAATTTAAGAGCTATGTATAATTTATTAGAATTTTTCATAAATGATAACTGTGTATGTTTGTGGAGAATTATAGGAAAAAGCTTAGGAATTTGAAAGAGAATGATTCAGGAGGCTTTTTGGAGGCTAATTAATTAACTAAATAAGTGTATTCTTTGAAACATGCGTGTCGTATGTGAATTTTATGTTTTCAAGTGTGCATGGAATTTATGTATATCGATTATTTAAAATGTATAGTATGAGTCAATTAATTTTAATGGTATAGTTAATTTAATTGAATGAGAAAAGGGTGTTTTAATGCATTATAAGATGTCTTGATAATGTTCATGAGTGTGGAACATATATGTATGGCATGTAAAAGGGTGTATAATGGTTGGTTAGTTAAGTTAATTAAGTTAGGTTAACCAATGAAGTACTTTGCTACGAAATAAATGAATGAAATAAAAAAAAAGAATGAATTGAATAGTGAGACAAGACATGGCCGAAGGGTAGGGGTAGGTGTGAAGGATGGTGTTTTGGTTATATGTGGGTGTATTTAGCATGATGGTGAGGTAGGAATTTATTAAATGTATAAATAGTGCCTTAGGGTATAGTATGAAAAAGGAATAGACTTTTAAAGTATGGATAAGAAATGTACATGATGGGAAACACATATATGTTATATGTAAGGTTGGATTAATCAATTTGAGATGGCTAATTAAATAGGTAAGAAAAAGAATAAATAAAAATAATAGAGAATTAAATGAGCAAAATATAGGGATGTGGAGAGGCCGAATGGTATATATGTGTATGGATCCATTACTTCAAGTGTATGTGTGGTGTGTGAATTAATGTATGCCTTATGTGCATGCTTATTTTAATGTAGTGTATGTTTATGCTCATTTTAGTACAGTGTGTGCCATGTCTATATGCCATTTTAATATAGTTATGACAATGGTATGAATACATGATACCTTAAATGGGTTAAAGGAGAATTAAATGAATTGTGGAGGTGTGTGTGTAGTATGGCCGAAAGGGGTGTCCCTCATGTATTATGGTTTAGGGTAACTAAAATTTATTAGTGTATGTCAAGTATGTGTATGATGGAATTATTGCATAAAAGGTGCAAGGCTAGAGTTAGGCTTGATAGTCGAGATTAATGGCTAATTAAGGCAAAATTTCACATGATAGTAAGAAAGGTCCTAATTATTAATGTCTATATTAATGAAATAATTACTTAGGTCTATTATATCATTCGGATAATTAACCAAGCTCTAGAAATAACTAGAGTAAAAATAAATATGATATGAATGTGAGACACAAAATAAGCCGAGTAAAAAGGAAAATCGTATTTATATGAATAACCATAATAGGTTAACTTGAGGGTATAAATAGGCAAAACAAAAGTTTAGTTAAGGTAATTAAAATAAGTAACAAATACGGATACTAATATCATGATAGAGCTAGAGTAGAGACTTAATGGTGTAAACTATTAGGAAAACTAATCCCGGCAAAACCCCTCTATGACTAGGGAATGAAATTTAAACCTGGGATAATAAAACACTTTTATGATCACTCCAAGCATATGTACATGTGGGGTGGTCAAGTGATGATATATAATTAATTCAAGACATATGTTTTAATTCTTCTCAAATATGTATAGTGTTTACGAGCTACCTACATGGTGAATTATGATTAACCTAAGTACATAATTGTGTATAAACATAATTGCAAAAAGAGTATTTAAGCATGAGGACATAGACATGTATGGCATTATGACTGTGTTATAAATGATAAATAGTAATGATCATTGAACTGAATGTAATTGAAGGTAGATCTCACAACGACCCATAGTAATTAAACAATACACTAGATAGGTTGATCGGTTACTTAGGTAACATAGCAACTGCTAGGGCACATCGATGCTTGATTCTAGATTCTCATATTACTCGAGATTTTTACAATCAGTGTTAAGACCTATATGGTTAAGATTGAGACCTTTATGGTTAGTATTGAGACCTTTATGGTCAGTATTAGGACCTTTGTGGTCAGTATTAGGACTTCATGGTTAGTGTCTATAGATTCTATTAGATATCCTTATATTTAATTATCACACGGGTTCAGCTATCGAGAGGACCAATAAGGCCACTACATATGCTGCTGCAGTAGCTAAAAGTCCAAAATGAGGGCTACTGCATAGTCTCTTATCCCTATTATCCAATTAAGGAATTACTATCTATCTAAAATGGGCTAATTAAGTTAAGGTTGAAATGGAATTGATATGTCATGCGATATATACACTAATTAATAATAAAAGTGATACAAGAATACGTATTAATTAATCATAGAGAAATCGATATTTAATTAAGTAGGATAAATGCTTCATATAAAAAAAGGAAAATTAAATTAAATTATACTAAATTGGATTTGTTAGTTAGGTATGAAACTTCCATAATGAAGCTAGTACAAAGGAAACTACTAAAATAATTTACAATTTAGGGAAGTTGGATATTACATAGGATTTGTAATTATAGAGATGACACAAGGGATAAATATATGATAGTGTATATTGTATTGTGCATAGTTATAATACGTTACGTGATATGATTGTGTTATTGAGTGGATGATATGCATGTGGTGGTATATGTGCATGGTGATGTATACATCTAGGTGATATATTATACTAGCAAAATTAAGTTATTTCTATTCATGCATCCGGTGTTTTCTACATTTTTGAAAGCACATACACATCATATAACACGATGCATGCTTGTGTGTGCCATATGGTATATATATTTCACTAAATACACCACTAAGCAAATTGCTTAGTGCATCACTGCTTATGATGTATAGGTAGTAAGAGGTAAGCAAGAATAAAACACGACAAGGTAGATATGTAGATTCCTTTTGGTTATATTTTTGTTTACTCATACACATATGTAATTATAGTTGTAAAAAGGCACTTATGTATTAACAAAAGGGTATGGGCTCTAGACTTTTTATAGAGACACAGGTAAATATTTCCTATGTACTTAAATGTAACTAGGTTGTAAATCAATCCTTGTGTGTATGATGTTAGATTTAATTAACTTATTAATCATATCGTATAAGTACTGATGACATGATGTTGGATTGGAGCAGTATGCTTGTTATGTGATTGCTGATGATGTTAATGTTAAGAATTGGTGGATCTGAGGATCCAGTGTAAGTTGTTGACGACAATGAGACATTGGAAGTGTGTTTTATACAGGTTAAAAATCTTGATTTTCACTCAGACAGCCGTTATCCTATCGAAATTTTGTCATATATATCAAATTTTAAAATTGGTCATACTCATAAATTATTAAATGGATAATTGTTACAATAATGAGCATGGGATCAAGTTAATAATAGCAAACTGGAATGCACTTAATAATGAATTAGACCAAAGAATTAAATAGATGGATTATGTGAGATTGAATATAATTATAAACGTATTTTATGAATAAGCAACAATAAACTTAATGAGTAAAGTTTCAGGTTATTGATGGTAATTTGGATAGTACTTGATGGTAAATTAGAATGAACTATAAATGGATTGTCAATGATAAGTAAGTCTATTGTGACACTCTTTGTTTCGGTCTAGCAATTGAATCGTGTAAGGGGTGTCACATTACAACCCATGAATAACTCTTACATGGTGTCATAAGACATACATCCATCTCATATGTCTATAGTACAAAATGTGCACACATAAAGTCTCAACACACATAGAAATAATACAAAATTTTATAACATGTTTAATAACAACAACATAAGGTCATAATCTTATGACTAGTAATATAGCATAATATGCCATTGCCATTTTGGCTATATAAACTCCTCAAAGTGCACTTGCATAAACCATTTAACATGTTGAAATAACATTATTATATTTAAATTATAAGGTGAACATGTCATACTATAATTTCATCCCAAGTAACAAAAATGAGCATAGGGTACATAATTAATCAACACATACTTACTAACATTAACACAACTTAACTTATTTCAACTGTTATAGCTCTATTTTTAATGCATACATATAAACTCCACATTATTCAACCATTTAACCATACACATGTTGCACACATACCACATTTATTACTCAATATCCATACAACATTTCATAAACACATAACACCATTTATGAGCATATCACACATAAACTTGCATGAATGTAAAAGATGCACTTAACCACACCCTATAAACATTTTAGCCATAACATGATCCACCCTCAAAAATCTATTTCCACGTTATCATCATGCTATTATTCCTCATACAATTTACATAAAGCATGTCATAACCAATTCAAGCTAACATTTCATCAACCAACATAACCTATCAACATAAACATTAACCATGCATTGGAGGATCATTCAGCCACATGCACAACCACACTTAATCCATTAATTTAATCATTATTAAAGCATCATAACTTGCTCAGTTAATAAGATAACATAGGACATAAATATTAATTAACATTCTCATTAATTACACATAATCACATACACACATAAACAAACTTTTTACTTAAGGCATGCACATATCAAACATTTTACTTTAATTACACTTATATTCTCAATTCATTTTCATAATTATATTAATATCACACTTATATTCACATCTTATCCTAAACATAGTACTAAACCATGTTAATAGTCATTCAATCTTAAGCATAACAACTTAAAGCATCATTGGATCATATCCCATACCATATATGCATGAACATACATATTTTATCATTTCTAAACAAGCTTACCATAACTATTTTATTGATCATATTTAATCCATCCCAGACATAAGCATGCCAATATCACCTACAATACCATTCTCTCTTAAAACCTCCATTGTGATATTGAATTCTCATACTCTAGACATATAAACAAATGTTATTTAGTTATCTAGTTATATCCTAGCCATGTTTCCAAATTTACCATATAACCGACATTCTTTATTATTATTAATACATTTAACAGATATACACAATTCTCATTAATTCCCTCAATATATATGCCAATATTCCTTACTTACCTATTTGACTTAACCCATCTTTAGTCTTGGCGTGTTTTGACTTAACATAACTATACACATAGATTATTTCCAATAGAAATTAAGATATACTACATACATTTCTTTCATTTAACCTACCATACATAAATTCTCATTAAGCATATAACATACATATTCTATCTAACACAAAACATATACTTTTAGTAACAATTTAAAATATAATCATATTATCATGGATACACATACCTTACTAAGCTCAAATACTCCCTAATAGCCTCCTTAAGCCTTTAATTTCCTTTTTCCCTTGATTCTTTCTCTTTCCTCTTTAAGCATAAACCTCAACCACAATGAAAAATTCACAAAAATTATAATATGCCTCAAATTATTAAATCAACCTTATAGAACTCTTATTGGCACCCAATAGACACCTCAAAAATTTTAAAACTTCATGAATAGACCATTTCTCTAAACTTGGTTAATGTTCATTCATAACCTCTAAAAATTCATAGTAAATAAAATAGCCATCAAATTATCAAATTGACTTGATAAATATCTTATTGGCATATAATTATATCTTAGAAAAATATCAAAGCTTAAAAATAAACCCTCTTCCCCATACTTAGTCACAATTCATCCATAATATTCAAAAATTCATAGGAATTTATACATAACTCCAAATTAATTTCTAACTTAATATAACTTAATTTGGAACCTTAAATTACTCTTAAAAATATAAAACCTCAAAAATAAATACCTACCCAAATTCGGGTTATTGTTCACTAAGAATAACCCATCCGAAATTCTCCCATATTCTTTAATTAAACCCCTAAATTTGATGTCCAAAGCATGTATATGTTAAATTATATCATAAAGTGTTGATTTGGTGTGAGGTTTGGTGGTAATTTAGAGAAGAAAAGCTTAAAAGCCTTAAAAATGGATTCTTTATCTTTCTTGTGAAAAAGAAGAAAAAGAATAAGAGAAGGGCTACTGGAAAATGTGGTCTAGTTGCTAGAAATAGGGCTTTTATACCAAAAATCAATGGCCAAGATCTTTTCATTAAAAATCTAATAGCCCATATTAAAGCCTAACTAAAAATCTTTTATTTTCTTGCTTTAATCCACTTTTTATTTTTGTCTTTTCATTCTTCCATCAATTTACATATATTATGATTCCAAAAAGTTATATATATTATTCCTTAAATCCTCAAAAAATAGGTGCTCAAAAACTAAGAAAATCCTATTAAAAATTGCTACTTTTACCTTTACCTGATTTTCACAAAATACTTTCTAATGTTCAAAATATTTCAATAATTGCCTTTAACCTAATTGCAGGTTAAAATACAAAAAAAAAAAAAAGAAAACGGATTTTTATACATTAATGTACCCATAGGTTAATCACATATATCCGGAGACTTTGTGAAAATTCTAGGTCATGCATTAACCTGTCTACAGGTCAATATATAAAACTATAAGGTTAGACTTCCACACTTTAACCCATCAACTTTCATTTTATAACATTAGTGTCACTTGGATCTCAAAAAATACTATTCACATCCCAAAAAGTATTATTCACAATACCAAGATTTTTTAGTATTACAAAGACAGCTAAGCATATAAAACTAAATTTGAACACACCATCTTATGCATATAATACCTCCCTATATGCATAAAACTTATGGTTTTCATGCATAAATAAATTTTAATCATATAAAGTGATCAAGATCATATTTTATTCATGTTAAATCATCATTAATCTCATTAATATAATCTGATTACAAAAATAAAAATCATAGAACCATCTCATGTATAATTCGACTGATATATACAATTTGTCGTAACCAAATTTTTTACTATTCTCAAATCTTTTAATGGTTAACCTTGCTCTAGTACCATTTTTGGTTTTTATGAGACATACGTAGTAGAATTTAAAATTTTTAATGAAAACTTAACATTGATATTGCACCAGAAGATTTGAAAATGAGAACAAATAATAGAAAAATAGTTCAAAGTACTTTACAGCTATCCATGTAAAGTTCATTTTTCTTCTTTCACCATATTAGGTTGTCACAAACCATATTAATCCTTATTGGAAACACCTCCAAGGTATCCACACAAAAATTTAAGATGAGAGAACACCAAAAAAACCTAGAGGCTAGTAAAGTTTTTCAAATTGGAGAAAAAGAAGAAAAAAAATTTTTCTTCTGATGGTAAACTTAGTGTAAACGCAAAGAAAAAAAAAAGGTGTTGAGGTAGATTGTTTAAGCTATTCATAGCCTTTTGGATGCCTTAAATCAGTTTTTTATATCATAAACCCAAAATTTCCTTTCAAAGGCCCAACATTTAGGCCTCCTATTATACTATGCACATAACTTATTTATTAGGCCTTTGCGCATTGAATTTTGATTTAGCTTTGGGTATCCATTTAAGTACCTTTTTAAACCTAATTAAAATTAGCTCCAAACATGATTCAATTGCTTTTAACTCTTAAAAAGCTAACAAAAATTATATTAAAAGAAAATCCTCAATTGGGCTTTTCAAGCCCTATATATCTAACCCTAATTCTAAGCTAAATACATTCAATTGGAATCCAAGCTCAACTGTATTTTTCTTTCTTATTTCTCTAATATTTAATAATAT
>CANXYI011391554.1:0-15268 GCA_948208565.1 Hura crepitans | reverse complement strand
AAAATCACTATTCACCATAGATTGGTTTAACATACAAAAGTTCGTAAAATATTCCCATGTCCTCCAAAAGTTCTTATTCTAATTTTAAAAATTATCACTCAGGGTCCCGAAGGCCCATGCAAATTTTTGGGTCAAAAGTCTACTTTTGACTTTTCTAGCACTATTCACCCGCTAGAATAAAATATTTCGAAAAAATATTTGTTGACCTCAGAAGATTATAATTCCTCCTCCATCATACTCAGTGGAATTTTTTAGGTTCAGAGTATGATATTTTTGAGATCATCCGGGCACATTCCCGGGTCTCGGGGCTGTCCCAGCCCGAAAACATTTTATCTCTAGAAACAGTAGTTTATGACCTAATATGAATTATTGATTCTGCTAAAATTTTTATTTCATTCGTTCAACCGTTTTTAGGCCAGTCAAAGTTTCTCGGCCAATATTCCGATCAACGGACTCAGAATGATGACTTGCACCACGGGGAATATCACTCGGGCCCAGAATATATTGTTCACATGATCTAGGTTTTCGAGCGTTACAGGTAAACAACCTATTGCTACTGCTAAGGAGATGGATCCAAAAGTAACTTGCTTCCATTGTAGTAAGATCGGCCATTAGAAGTGGAATTGCAAGGTTTACCTTGAGTCTTGCAAGAAAGAGAAGCATGGTGATGCCTCTATTAGGTATTAATATTATTGAGATTAATACTAGTATTGATGTTGATAATCAAACATGGGTATTGGATACCAGGTATAGTTCTCACTTGGTTTTTGATTTATAGGGGCTAAAGAGTAGTAAGAGGTTGAACAAGGGTGATATGGACCTATGTGAGGCAAATGAAGCAAGAGGTACTGCATTAGCTATAGGAACATATTACTTAGATTTCCTTCAGTCTTGTATAAGAACTTATTAATCATTATTATGTTCCTTCTTTGAACAAGAATATTATTTCTTTATCTTGTCTTATTGAACAAGATTCTGATAGTTCCATCAATAAAAGCATTGGTTGCTCAGTTTATAAGAATAATGCTTTATATTTTTTCTACTTTTAATATTAATGGAATTTATGTTTTAGACAATCAAAATGAGATCTATAACATTAATTCCAAGAGATAAAAGGTTGATAACTTGAAACCATCTTTCTTGTGGCACTGTCGACTTGGCTATATAAATGAGAAATACATGACTAAGTTGCACAAGTCTGGTGACTTAGGGTCATTTGATTATGAATCAATTAAAACATGCGAGTCTTGTTTATTGTGTAAGATGACAAAGACACAATTTAGTGGAAAAGTTAAACGTGCTAGTGGTCTACTGGACTTAATACATATAGAGGTATGTGGACCAATGATCACACATGTAAGAGGTGGGTTTCTCTACTTCATTACCTTATTGATAATTATTCACGATATGGCTATGTGCACTTGATGAAGTTCAAATTTGAAGCCTTTGAAAGTTCAACGAATTCAAAAATGAACTTTAGAAGCAACTTGATAGAAGTATTAAAACACTTCGATCAGATTAAGGAGGAGAATACTTGACTCAAGATTTTCAGAGTTATTTAAGAGATAATGGGATATTATCTCAATGTCCTCTATACACACCATAACATGATGGTGTGTCTAAAAGGAGAAATTGAACCCTAATGGACATAGTTCAATCCATGATGAGTTTTGTAATAGTACCAAAGTCATTTTGGGGTTATGCATTAGAAATTACTATTTATATTCTAAATAGAGTTCTATCTTAGTCGGTTGATGTTACACCATATGAGATATGGTATAACAAGAAACCAATTCATTCAAAATCAAAAGTATGGGGTTTTCCTACTTATGTGAAAAGAATTGTGTTAGATAATATTGATGTTAAATATGACATGTGCTTATTTGTAAAGAAGACATTTATATATTATTTCTACAATGCTTTAGAATAAAAGATGTTTGTTTCAAATCATGTTGTCATCCTAGAGAAAGAGTTTCTATTAATGGAAGCATAAGGAGTAGAAACAAACTTGATGAAGTTCGAAATCCAAAAATAGAGGTAGATCAATTGATTGGTTTTTATCATGCAAAAAAAGATGAAATTTTTAAAATTTTTTTTTATGAAAACCATACAAAGATAAAGGATTTAAAAGATTCAAAATTCATTAATAATAGAAAAATGTAACAGCATTTGATGTTTACCATTATCAATAAAGCTACAATTTTTTTCTTCAACATTTCTCACTAGGTTGTCACAAACCACAATGATCCTCACCAGGAACACCTCTAAGTTATACACACAAAAAGCTTAAGAAGAGAGGCTATGTAAATCTCCAAGGGCCAGTAAGAGATTCACATAGATGAAGAAAGGGATAATTATGTGTAGGAGGGTATATGTTTTTATGGTGGCTATTTTATGCTCTTGATTTGCATCATTATTATGGCTGATTACTAGGGGCTTATTTATATTGTTTAAAACCATCCTAGTTAGATTATTAACTCTTAAAATTTGGGTTAGATTAGCCCTTAGAGTCCTATGAATGAGGCTTTCAAATAGGCCCATACATATAAACCTAAAAGAGGGCTTGGCATATATGCATACTTGCCTACTTAGGGCAATTTTTATGGCTAAAAAGCCCCCATAATTGATTAGATAATGGCCTAATTTATGGCCCTTTGAACACTTAAGAGGTCCAGTTAAATATGACCAAAATAGCATCATATATTAGGCTCAACAAGGCCCAATAATAAAAAAAAATCCTAGTTTATAATTTTCTACACGTTAATCGGGCTCCAATCCTAACTGTTTATTCATCCTTTTTTAATTCATCTTTTAATGATATCTAATATCATTAAACTATTCAAACACTTTGAATCTCCTCTTACTTCTTTTGTGTGTGACCCTATGGGTTTCAAAAACACATTGGTAATACATAATGAATTAGAGTCCTAGTTTAATTGGGACTCTTGTGGTTCAATCCCATTAAGTCCACAATTAATTTTCAATTAATAATTCACTTATGTACAAGTCTTAAGAGGTATCGAGCCATAAATTAAGACTATCTAAGTTTTAGAATGTCAAGTGGTTTAACTTAATCCTTTAATATCTAGCTACCACATTTATCTTATTTGGGTTTGAGTGTGGACTTATGCCAACTCAATGCTTAATTAAGTATGTCTAATTAAGCCTCAAACATGTTATTTCTAATATTTACATCCTTATTACCTAAATGCCATTGTATCCTTATTTGCACTTGTATTTCACTTTAGCCAAAGATTTTTGGAACAAAGATATATTAGAATTATGAGATAAACTCCTAATTTTAATCTGGGGTGGTGAATCCCTATTGATCACTTACTACATTCAAGTATCTTGAGCTATACCTAATCTCCTAACTATGTATACATCATGGTGAAGTAAAAGCACTAATTCAAAGCATAACTCATGATACTTAAGATAACTTTGGTGATCTTAAGTCAGAAGATACTTGTATTTATTGATATAATGAGATGATTTTACTAATATAGATTATATGTCTATGTGAACATCTCATATTGGACTTATTTCTCAAATAAGCATCCATATGTTAGCTCTAAGCATCACCATGCTTACAACTTGTGAGAACTACTATTTGACTAGGTCAAAAAGTATAACATGTGTTATTCTATTTGTATTAACAATTTTCAATCTTGTTAATACTATAACTAGGACTAATTTTGGTATCTCACATTTATATGCAATAAGAATCTCACATCATGAACTATTTATGATTTCCTTTGCACTGTGAAATGATACCAGGGACTTTATTACAAAGTTTAAGATTAGTACTAAACAAATGAATTAACATAAGTACTTATGTAATAAAGAATGCCTTTTATTATAAACGAATGTTTAAATGTATACAAAATATCCCTACTACACTTGTGCTCTAAGGCATGCAACTAATGATCTGGCACTTGCACTAGAGCTAATCACCAATTCATCTAATACACATATTATTTACATGGAGATTTAACTTATTTTGTGATAGTGCTTTAATGAGAGGATCAATGATGTTCTAATTGGTGGGGACTCTCCTAATCTTCACGTTTTGCCTACTAACTATATCTCTAATGAAATGGTAATGCCAAAAGACATATTTTAATTGTTAATGAGACTGTGGTTCCTTTGTCTGTTCAATGGCCCCATTGTTGTGACAATACAGAGGTACTGGGTTAATAAAAGAAGGGCCTACTCCTAGTTTAATGATGAACTTTTTGATCCATACTACTTTCTTAGCTATATCAAAAGCTGCAATGTACTTCACTTTGGTAGTTTATAGTTGTATCTTGTTTAGAACTCTTCCAACTAACTTCACCTCCTACAAATAAGAACAAGTAACCTAACTCTGATTTGCAATCATCTTTTATCAAATTGAAAGCTAGCATCATTGTACTCTATTGCCTTCAAATTCCCTTCTCTATATGCGAGTAAGTACTTAAGGATATTCTTCATAGTCATCTAATATACCTCCCCATAATCAAATTGGAATCTTCTCATGACACTTAGAGTAAATGCTACATCAGGTTGAGTACATAACATAACATAATATATATGATAGATCTAATAGCAGATGCATATGGGACCCAACTCATGTGTTCTCTCTCCTCTTGTATTCGAGGACATATAGACTTAAAAAGAATTTTCCCATGAGACATAGGTATAAATCCTTTCTTTGATATATCTATGCTAAAGCTTTTTAGCATCTTATCTATATATGTAGACTATGAAAGGCCTATTAACCTCTTGAATCTATATCTATAAATCCTTATCCTTAATATATAGATTGCTTTACTAAGGTCTTTTATGGAGAATTTCTTAAACAACCAAATTTTGACTAACTGAAAGGTTGAGAGATAATTTCCCATGAGCAATATGTCATCCACATATCACACTAGAAAATGACTGCACTCTCTTTAACCTTATTATAAACATAAGGTTTATATGGATTCTATGAGAAATCAAACTCTTTGATTGTCTTATCAAATTAGATATTCTAGCTCCTATATGCTTGTTTTTGTCCATAAATAAACTTTTGAAGCATACATACCTTGCTACTATCTATAGATGTGAATCCCTCAGGTTATATAATGTACACCTCCTCTAATAGATTTCTATTAAGGAAAACTATCTTCATATCCATTTGCAAAATCTCATAACCATAATGAGTGGCAATAACAAGTAGAATCCTCTACCAATGAAAAAGTTTGATCAAAGTCAATTCCTTATCTTTGATGATAACCTTTTGCAACTAACCTTACTTTATAGGTAACAACCTTACCTTCCATGTCATTTTCTTTTTGAAAATCCATTTGCATGTAATGGGTTTTATCCCTTTAGGTGCATCAACTAAAGTCAACACTTAGTTTTCATACATAGAATCAATTTTGAATTACATGGCCTTTAACTATAATTTTGATTCTGAACTTTTTAGAACCTCTTCATAGTTTAAAGGCTTATCATCCTCTATTACTGTTACATTATTATTTTTATCTATCAAAAATCCATATCTTTCAGGAGTATAACAAACTCTAATAGAACTTTTAGGAATATGTTTTACCATAGGTTCTATAATTACATCATTATCATGTGTAATAGATTGAGGACTAGCCAGTTGATATGCCGTTATTTATAGATCTTAAATTTCATCAAGTTTAATTTTACTCCTATTGACTTCCTTTAAGAGAAACTCTTTCTCTAGAAAGACAACATTCTTTGAAACAAACACTTTTTGTTCCTAAGTGTTGTAGAAAAAATATCCAAATTACTTTTTTTTTCATATTCCATAAATAAATACTTGTCAAATTTTACTTCAAGCTTATCTAACACAATTCTTTTCACATAAGCAGGATAACCCCATACTTTTAACTATGAAAGAATTGGTTTCTTGTTATACCACATCTCATATGGTGTAACATTAAATGAATTAGATGGAACTTTATTTAGAATATAAATAGCAATTTCTAGTTCATAACCCTAAAAAAAAGACTTAGGTAGTATTGCAAAACTCATCATAAATCAAACCGTGCTCAATAGGTTTTGATTTCTCTTTTCAAAAACACCAGTATGCTATGTGTATATGGAGGAGTCAACTAAGATAATATCCCATTATCTCTCAGATAACTTTAAGATCTTGAGTTAGGTATTCTCCACCTCGATTTGATCAAAGTGTTTTAATTACTTCTATCAAGCTATTTCTCAACTTTATTTTTGAATTCTTTAAACTTTTCAAAGGCTTATATTTGTACTTCATCAAGTACACATACCCATATCATGAATAATAATTAATAAAGGTAATGAAATAGAGAAACTCACCTTTTACATGTGTGGTTATTGGTCCATATACATCTGTATATATTAGGTCCAGTAGACCACTAACACATTCACCTTTTCCACTAAAAGGTGTCTTTGTCATCTTACCCAATAAATAAGATCCACATATTTTAATTAATTTATAATCAAATGATCCTAAGTCACTAGACTTAGGCAACTTAGTCATGCATTTTTTGTTTATATGGCTGAGTCAACAGTGCCATAAGAAGGATGGCTTCAAGTTATCAACTTTTTATCTTTTAGCATTAATGTTATAGATCTCCATTTGAATATCAAGAATATAAATTCCATTAACATTAGAAGTAGAATAACATAAACCATTATTCTTATAAACTAAGCAACCCTAGTTCTTATTAATGGAAATATCAAAATGTCATTTAACAAGACAAGATAAAGAAATAATATACTTGTTTAAAGAAGGAACATAATAATAGTTATTAAGTTTTAATACAAGACCAAAAGGCAAATGTTAGTAATATGTTCCTACAACTAGTGTAACAACTTTTGCTCTATTTTCCATGCATTGGTCCATATCACCCTTGTTCAACCTTTTACTACTCTTCAATCCCTATAAATCAGAAACCAAGTGAGAACCACAGTTAGTGTCTAATACCTATATGTGATTATCAATATTAATATTACTATTAATCTTAATAATATTAATACTTGAAGTAAAGGCATCACCATGCTTCTCCTTTTTGTGAGACTTGAGGTAAGCCTTACAATTCTACTTCCAATGTTCGATCTTACTATACTGAAAGCAAGTTACTTTTAGGCTAGTCTCCTTAGTAGCATTAATAGGCTATTTGCCTTTACCCTTTTTTACCTTACTTTGGGCCTTGGTTGTATTTTTCTTTTTCTTCTTCTTCTTCCTCTTTTTACTTTTAAAAGTAGAAGAACTAACAATCATAAATGCTTTAGAAGTCTTCTTAATAGCTTTTTCAGTAGTCTTAAGCATGTTCACTAGCTCAGGGATTATTGTTTAGATCTTGTTCATATGATTGTTAAGCACAAATTGTGTATAACTATTAAGCAACAATTGCAGAACTAAGTCCATGCTTAGCTCATGATCTATGACAAACCTAGAGAAGTGAGCCTCTCAATATACCTATTCATCTTCAGCCTATGTTAAATGGTTGAAGTCACCTCTACCATCCTGCATCAAAATAGGGCCTTAGATATATCATACCTTTAGGTCCTACTGTAATCCTTAAATAGTTCCTTCAAGTGAAATAAAATGGTGTAAGCATCCATATGCTCATGTTACTTTTAATGCCTTAGGGACATAGATGCTAGCATGATACACGTTACTAAATTTGAGTCCTCAACATGCTTTAAATAAGCTAATTAAGTATCAGCTTTAGCATTGTCATTGAGATAGATGGGATAGGGTTATCCAAAACATAGCTTATCTTTCTACTTCTGATAACTATTTTTAGATTACTAGTCTATGAAGTTGGGCTAAGTCAAGTTAGAGTTGAGAATAAAGCCTAAGTTTAGTTTAGAGGAACTCATAATGTAATATCTATACTTATTTGTGAAGATTGGGAAGCATGTTAGTGCATGATTATGTACATATATACATTTTATAAGGTTTTTTTATAAAATCCATATTTTCTTCGACTACTGTATTCCGAACCAATAACCCTCACAATTGATTTGAGAAAACCTATGGTTTTCCTAGTGAGACAGTACCTATTACTCATTAAGGTTAAACTTTGGGCTAGATAATAAGCCTAACCCATAATAGAAATGGTAGGAATCTCAAGCCAAATGCATTTGCATTCAACTACTGATAATTGGATCACTAACTTTTACTACATGTGTATCTCATATACATTTCTCTAATTTACCTCTAGAATCAATAACCTTAAGTCAGCTCAACAAATTAATAGACTGTATAAGATGGACCTATTAATATAATCATAACATATTTGACATAGCATGGGCTTAGGTCAGCCTAACAACCCAACACTAAGAAGAACTTTAGTTTAAACTATATTAATAAAAGGCTTGCAAGTCTTAGTGTTAATGTTGAGGGATTTGTTCCATTTTGGTCACATCAGGGTTGTATACTTTGGTATGCTTATGCAAAGGGATTTCACAAGCTTTGGCATACATATGTATTTTATCTCATTAAATCATGCACATGCTATTTAATCACATTAAATATATGATCTAGTTATGGACTTTTACGACATTGATTTCATTGAGCCAAATGAAGCTAATTTGGGCCAAACCTTAGGTAGCATGCATGAATTGCAAACCTAAAAAGAAATAATCAAAACATTTTTAACTATCTTTTCTTAGTCCTTCTTAGTAGGCCTTCTTCTTTATTTGCTCCTTGAATTTCTTCTTCCTAATCTAATCTTATGTAATCTAATTACATAAGAAAATTATTTAGAAGACCTTATGTTGCATATGAGGGGAATTAGAGGAGAAGAGAAATACAACAGAAATGAGAGAAAAGGCTAGGACATGTAAGCCTAATTTAACCAAAGAAAAATTCATGAAATACAAATCAATCACATTGGTGTTTGTCCATAACTAGTCATCATCCTAAACACACATCCTTAACATGTATTTCTAATACATCACATGTATTAAACCTTGAAAATTTTATTATGGTTGATTACTAGAATTATAATACTTATAAAACTAGTTTGGTTCATCCATTTTTTTGAACTAATCAATTTTCATGCCCATTTGGTGGAGAATTAGTCATATTAATAATGTAATTTAATTACTTAATCATATTAAAATATTAAATTACATCTATCCATTTTATAAAGTACTATTCTCATTAGAATTCTAAAGTAATCAAAACACTTAAAGTATGAACACATAGAATCTGAATTCTATATAAAAAGAAATTTGCATATCATATATCCATGTATTTTAATCTATTTTGATAACATTTATCCATATTAGATCACAATAAAACCTAATCCACATAATTAATTTAAAATCCTAATCTAATTAGAAATTTAAATCAATTAAGGATTAGAATCCAAATTATACAAGGGATCACATTTTTATGCAAAATTCAACTATGTTAGTTAATATCATCTCATTCTAAAACTAACTGAATTTTATCAACAATTGATTTAGTTTAATTAATTTCAAGATGATATTTATCATATGTTTCTGAAAGAGAGAAATCCAATCATATTGAATTTTAATTTTAATTAAAAATCATTAAATGGTGGATCACTAAGAATTGAATTCAAAGCAAACCTTAAAACTATTTGCAACTTAGATCCTAGAACTAACCCAAACGATTTTAGATCAATTATAGAAGCCATTGGTACCTTTTCAAACCTATAGTAATCAATTTTTTCAAATTAAATTTTCTCTTTAAATAGTTTAACCCATGGCTAACTCAACCAACAAAATCAACCATTATGCTATTCAAATTTGTGACAATCTTGGCAATCATGCAAGTTAATAAACCTCATTCATGTGAAAATGATTTTTATCACTTAAAAACTTTCAAATAACATCCTTAAATTTATGAAACATCAATTTTAGAATTGTTAGAAATCAAACAAAGCAATAAACATAACACTTGTGACCAATCGATTTTTGTAAAGCTCAAAAATTTTATTGTTACTTCAAGTGTTTTCCAATGTGCTCAATTTAATTTTCATTCAACATATGACCAAAATTAAAATAATATTTTAACTCTTCATATATTAGATCAAATCATAAAATAGCAATAAAATCATCTATGCATAAAAATCAAGCAAAAACCTTTCTCTTATGTGCAAAACCCTTTTATACATATAAGAGGAGTTTTCTTCCATTAAACTGATGTTAATCAAATTATAGATCATGAATTCTAATTTTTAGATCATAGAATCATTATTAAAAACATTAAATTAATTCAAACAATAAAATAAAAATCACAAGCTAGGATAAAATTGAAAAATCATAAACTCCTATTTTATGCATAATAAACCGTAACTGTAATTTTCAAATATTTTAGACCTTTTGAGAACTTAGCTTTGATATCAAGATTGGTTTTAACCATGTAGACACAATAAATGTTTTAAAATTTTTATGAAAACTATATAAAGATAATGAATACAAAAGATTCAAAATTATTTAGTAATAGAAAAAGTAATAGTGTTTTGATGTTTACTGTTATTAATAAAGCCACAATTCCTTTCTTTAGCTCTTCTCTTTAGGTTATCATAAACCACAGTGATTCTTATTGAGAGCACCTCCAAGGTATCCATACAAGAAGCTTGAGGAGAGAGGCTAAATAAATCTCTTGGGGATAGTAAGAGATTCACATGAACGAAGAAGAAAGGGAGAATTGCATTTTAGAGGGTATACATTTTTATGGTGGCTATTTATGCTCTCTATTTATGTCATTACTATGGCTGATCACTAACTATTTATTTATATTTTTAAGACCCTTCATGCTTAGATTATTAACTCTTAAAATTTGACCTAAATCAGCCCATAGAAGCCCACACATTGGGCTCTCTAACAAGCTGATACGTATAAGCTTAGAAGAGGACTTATGCACATATGCACACTTACCCACTTGAGTTGATTCTATGTGGCTCAATAAGGCCCTATAATTTATTAGCTAATGGTTTGATTTATGACCCTTTTAACACTTAAAAGGTTAATTTAAATCTTTCACAAATAGCACCACATATTATGCTTAACAGAGCCTAAAAATTAAAAGACCTAGTTTCTAGTTTTCTACACACCTAGTGGGCTCTAAGTCAAATTGTTTATTCTTCATTTTTAATTCATCTTTTAATGATATATAATATCATTAAACCATTTAAACACTTTGAATTTCCTCTCACTTCTTTTGTGTGTAACCCTATGGATTTTTAAAACACGTTGGCAGTACATAATGAATTAAAGTCCTAGTCCAACTGGGACTCTTGTGGTTCAATGCGATTGAGTCCATAATTAATTCTTGATTAATAATTCAATTATGTATAAGTCTTAAAAGGTATCTAACCACACATCAAGATTGCCCAAATGACAAAAAGTCAAGTGGTTTGACTTAACCTTTCTATAACTAATTACAATGCAATTTGTCTTTTCACCATACCATATCTCATTTTGATTTGAGTATGAACTTGAGTTAACTCAATGCTTGAATAAGTATGCCTAATTAAGTCCCAAACATATTAGTTCTAATATTTACATCTTTATTCCGTAATTCCCTTATGAATGTCATTCACAATTGTGTTTCAATTTTGCCTAAGATTTTTGAAATAAAGACATTAGAACTATGAGATAAGCTCTCTAATATAATCTAGCATAGTGAATCCTTTATTGAGATAATTTCACTGACATAGATTATGTATCCATATGAATATCTCATAGTAGGCCTCCAATGGACTTATTTCTCAAACAAGCATCTATATGTTAACTCTAAGCATTACATCTTACCTACCAACTATCTCTCCAATGAGATGGTAATGCCTAAGGACATGCTTGGATCATTGATGAGATTGGGGTTCCTTTGCTTATGCAATAGCTCCATTGTTGTCATAATACAAAGGTACTGGGTGTTAGATGTATGCCCTAGAGCTTATGTAATAGGGTTATATTCATGTGCTTAAATCTTGTGAATTAATGCAAAAGGCATTTCTCTTTATATCATGGTACTTTTATAGATTACTTATAATTGTTTTTAATATCTTAAACAATGTTATAAAGTCCCTGGCATAAAATCACAGTATAGAGGAAATCATGAAGTGTTCATGATGTGAGATTCTTATTGCATGGAAATGTGATATACCTAAATATCCTTGATCATAGTATTAACAAGATAGGACATTGTTAATGTAGATAGATCAGCACATGTTATACTTCTTGATTAGATCAAGCAGTAGTTCTCACAAGCTATAAGCATAGAGATGCTTGGAGTTAAGATATGGATACTTACTTAGGAAGTAAGTACATCAAAGACCTACCATGAGATCTTCACATGGATACTTAATCTATGTCAATGAAAGTATCTCATCATATCAATAGTGTAAGTATCCTTAGACTTGAGATCACTAACTATTTTAAATATGGAGTGACATACTTTGACTCCGAAGCTCTTACTTCAAATAAGAAGTATACATAACAAAGTGCTTAGGTATGGTATGCCATATTTGAAGATAGCATAGTAATCAGTAAAGGATTCACTACCCCAGATCATAGTGGTGAGTTTATCTTAAAGTTCTGATGAGTAATCTTTATTATGGAATCTTTAGCCAAAGTTAAATGTTATGTGTGAATGGGATTCACAAAGCACATTTTTGGAATAAAGATGAAATTATTAGAACAAAATGTCTAGGGCTTAAATAGACATACTTAGTCAAGCTTTAAGTTGATACAAGTTCATACTTTAAACTAGATGGGATAAAAGATGGTGAAAAGAGTTCATTTCACTATAACTATATATGGAAGAGTTAAGTCAAACCACTTGACTTTCTAACACTTGAGTAGTCATGATGCATGGCTAGATGCCTCTCGTGACTTGTATACAAGTGATATATCAATTAGTGAATTGATATTGATTCAATAAGATTGAATTTATAGAGTCTTAGTTAGACTAGGACTCTAATTCACTGTGTACTGCCAAGTTATTTTGAAAGCCCATAGGGTCACACATGTGACACCCCCTATTGGACTATTGAAGAAATTCGATATGCGATGCACTTCTCGCTAGGTCACCCATCCTAGAAGTGCTCATGGTGTGCACTCTTTAGCACTTATAGACTATTTTAAAGCTTTATTAGATATTGCTTAGTTTCTCAATCTAACCCTTAAACATCTTTATATATGGTATTACAGACTTAGAAAACCTATTTACAAATATTTTACAGGTTATAAAAAATTAGGTAGCATAATAACTACCAGGGTAACACTAATTTTTTTCCTGTAAAAGCACTTCTGTGAATAATAATATCATTCTACCTCTTTCTGGACCCTTCTGGTCCCTTAGTCAACATCAACATACATCAATCACATATTACAAACACATAGGGCCTTAGGCCCATATTTGTAAAAAATCATCAAGAAAGACATTTAGACAAATCACCTATTTATATACATCACATCTATCCTTTATATATATACAGACATAAGCAACCTCTAAGCATGCTAATCCATACCTTATAGTGTTTAAATGAGTGTTAGCTAAATAGAACAAAAGAAAAAGACTCTATATACCCTTTAAAACATATGCTGCTACACTAAATAATCTTTAAGACAGTTAAAATGCAGTGTGTGAATGGTGTATTAGTTAATTCGTGCAATTTGGGTGATATGCCAAATTTTCCTAATAATTACCAAAATGCCACTGTGATAATTTCAATTTAATTATTTAAGTAGTAACTTGCCATTAGTCAAATCTGTATATTAATTCAATTTAATTAAATCGGCCTAACTAGATAGACTATATCTAAGACATTGGATCAAGAGGGAACTAAAAAGTTGTGTAGTGGCTCACATTTTAAACCCCGACCACTGCATCAGCATGGTCTAATAGTAGGGATCAGCTCACTTGAACCTCCCAATACTAGACAAGAGATAGTAGGGATCAATCCATAAACCTCCCAATATCTTAAATAACTCAACTACCAATCATATTGTGGATAGCAGGGATCAGTTTGTAGACCTCCCAATATCCAAGAGTCACAACAAAAACTTCAATAGATAGTAGGGATCAATTCGTAGACCTCCCAATATCTAGATAGTCATCAACATCAACATTTCTAAAGGACAGTAGAGATTGGTTCGTAGACCTCCTAATATCAAGAAAATCACAGTAATCATCTAGCAACTGCTAATCTCTAAGTTGACCAGTCAACCCATCTAGTGAGTGTCTAACTAATAGGCCATCTGACCTTATTTTAAATTTATTTATTTATTGATCATCATATTATAATATTTAGGAATGAATAACAGACAATTATGAATTTTATTTGATTGTCAAAATTTGATCTCGATAGTTATAGGTCATTTTTAGTCCTACTAGACAGTTATAGGTCTTTTTTTTTCTAAGCCATTTCAAGTTACTTTCTTAAGCATAATTAGGACCATCCTAAGTCCATTCTAAGTCCTAATTTTAGTTCCATTTATGTCCATTTTAAATGTTTATTTTAGGTATAAGTCCTTATATTAATTTCTCGGGACAGCTATAGGTCATTTTCATTTTGTATATGCCATTTTAAGTCTCAAATCAAGTCATTTTCATGCCATTTTTTAGAGCCCTTTGCACCTATTTTCATACATGTTCATAGGCCTAAAGTCAAATTCAATTATACATCTTAAATAGCTTTAAAAGTGGTTTTAATTTAATGCACATAAACTTTACAAGATGTCCTAAAATTAAGGTGCTATTTACATGCCAATTTAGTCTATATTTAAGGTCAATTTCACTATGTCATTCTAAGTCATTTTTAAGTTCCTTTTTAACCACTTTTCAACCTTCAATGGCATCCCAATATTTATACATTTCATGCCTTATTGCTCATGTTTAATTACTTAACTCATGCCAAATGTACATTACACAAATCATGCCAAATGTTCCATGCCAATCTCACACACATATGCCATGCCATACCTTACGTTTCATGCTAACTTTGTCTTGCCTACCTCTTGGCCAATGCTTGTTAATGGCCGTGATCATGCTTTTCTTCACATTCAATCACACATCCACATATCCTAACATCATTCAAGCATACTTGTACACACACAATGCAAATATCATGCAAACCAAGCCATGGCATGCCTTGTACATGCCTTGGCCATATCAAGCACACACATACGCAAGCCTTTTTCATCAAATCACCATATATACCCATAGTACTATCTCTAACATGCCAATTACCATCTAAGGTGTCATATTAACTTGCCATACACCTAGCTTACATCTCAAGGC
>CANXYI011391426.1:0-10269 GCA_948208565.1 Hura crepitans | reverse complement strand
AGAAATTAAGAATTTTGGTAGGGGTAAATATGGAGGTGGCGTCGGCTTCTCTTAGTTCTTGAGGTTGAAAATGACTTTGGCATATGTGAGGAGGTTCAAATATATAACCCCTTTAAGTATGATGGGTTGGTTGCATAAAATCATAACACATGGCAATCTAATGGTTAAAATTCATTTTAGGTCACTTTTGGTTTCAGAAATTCACAAAAAATTCTCTAAGCCTCCAAAAATTCTCATTTTAGTTTTAAAAATTCTCGATTAGTGTAACTAAGGCCCACATAAAATTTCAAGTCAAAATTCAATAGTTGACTTTTTGCCAGTATTCACCTACCATAATAAAATATTCAGAAAAAATATCTATTGACCTCAAAAAATTATAATTCCTCTTCCATCATACTCAGTGGAATTTTTGAGGTGTAGGATATGGTATTTTTGAGTCAGTCCGAGCACATCTTGAAGCTGTTCTGGCCTAACCTCATTTTATCTCCTTATCCACTAGTTCTTGACTCGAAATAATTTATTGGTTCTATAAAATTTTTAAATTCATTCATTTTCCCTATTTTTAGGCCCATCAAAATTTTATGACCAATACGCCAATCATTGGACTCATAATGGTGGGCTGCACCATAGGGAACATCACTAGGGCCCAAAAGGTACTGTTCATAAGACCTTGATTGTCAGGCGTTACAATGCATGTTTTAATTATTAGTCTAAAATTTATATTAGTTAGTATGATATGGAAATGGTTATGATGAGCATAGTTAGAGCATGAAAAAAATAATGATGAGTAATGAAAGGTATGTTATGTGATATCAATTGTGGTTAAGTTATGGTATATAATGCATAATTTATTGTATGTTGATTTTGACATAAGATAAACATTGTTTATGATACATATTGTGTATGAAGTAAAAAAGGCAAAGATGATAAATGAGCATTAAATATGATGTAGACACTGGGTTATGGGGCTCTTGTGTTTGGATTGCCTAATGATGAATAGGGCTAGAAAAATTCTAGTAAATAAAAATACTATCACCAAAACTCGAGAATAATAGTTAACTATGCCCGATGAGCTTGTGGTGTGACCAACAATGCGAGAAAAATAGGTGTATATGATGGGCTAAGGCTCGAACAAAGAGCCCTGTGGTATGGAGTAAAATATTCAAAAAAAAAATCAATTAAAAGTAAAAGTTCTAATTTTCATTGTTTTGGGACAAAATAATGTCATTTTGTTACCCAAAATGGTTGTTACTCTTAAACCAAAATGGTTGTTTTCAATTTGTTGAAATGACCATTTTTGGCTCTCAATATGGCACCATTTCATGCACTAGAATCCCACTCATATTTCTATATGGGCTATGGAAAATGGTTATTTTCCAAAAATAACCATTTTGGCCTCAAAAGGCCTATTTTCTAATGGCTAAAATGGTCGTTTTCTATCTCAGTTTTCATGTATATAAGTCAAACTCCATGCTAGTCAAAGGGGTTGACTTTTCTTAATAAGTGCACACCTAAAAATATAAGAAACACTTTCTAAACACCTTTTTTCTAATTTTTAGAAATTCTAAATTTTTTGCTTATTTTCTCTTAAGTTAATTCCTGAAGGCAATTATACACAGTAGGTTGACCAAACCTTTTTCTTTTCTTCTTCTTTATTTTCTTTTTCGTTTTGCATCCATCTGCCAATCAAGCATGGTGCCCTTTTGTTTTATTTTACTTGTTGCCCATTAACCAGTTAAATGTGGTGACCTTATTTTATTTTGCTACTCATCTACCAGTTAGATATAGTAGCCCTATTTTATTTGATCATTAAAATATTGTTCTTCTTTATCTTTTTTATTTGTTTGATTATCATTTGTTCTCCTTTCATATGTCATTCAATTATTTTTATTCCTTATTTACTTTAATGCTTATTTCATTATCCTTTTTATTATTTATTCTTTCTATCAATTTCATCATTTGTTTCATACTAACTTATGTTTTGTTATGATGCAAGTTGTATGAGATCTATTAGGGTTATATTTAATCTATCTTTTTTTCCTATCAAACATATGATGAAGTTGAGCCGTTGTTATTTTTCTCCCTTTATTATTTTAATTCTATTTATTTTTTGTCTAACCTTTATTTTCTTCTTAATTTTCTCATGTTGTTTTATTTTATCCCTATTCTATTTTTATTCGGTTAGATTGTATTTTAGGCAATTTCTATGTAATCTCTATTTTCTATTTAGTTAGAATTTATTTTAGGTAATTGCCATGTAATTTAATTTTCATTCTGATTATTTCCATGTATATTTCATGAATGATGTAATAGGTAGAAAATGATTCTTTTACATGTAAAAAATAACCAAATCATTTTGTACCTAATTAATTGGCATTTTCCTATTAAAATAGGTTTTGATTTTTCTATAATAAAAGTCACAAACAATAAAGTCTATTTTTTTAAAATTGACATGCGAGACCTAAAGTTCTCAAAATAATTGATTACCTTATTTGATGCATGATATTTTTTAATTTCATGTATTCTCTTTTTAAATATATGTATTTTATTTCTTTATGTGATTGTATGATTTATTTTAATTTTGAATCTTGCTTGAGAAAAGGATAATATAATAAATTTAATATGAAATTTTATATTAACTTGAGGTATAAATAAAAGTAAGGTTTCGAACCACTCTGGTTTTGGCCCTACAAGGTATTTCCCAACTCTAGTTAGGTGGTAACTCCTACCTAGTGGTGCCCAACTCACTCTTTCTAGGCTAATCAAATAGGAATGACTTAAGATTCTTTTAATTTCCTTCTCATCTTTTGGGATTCGAAAGGTGACATTTAGGTTGAGTCTTTAGTTGTTTTGGTTTGACCGGCCTCAAAAAGGAAGGGATGCGAACACATGACCCTTTCATATATGTGTGCTTGACATAAAGAATGAGTGATGACATATGTATGCATGATAGTGATGGTGTAAGTCATATAATATGACAAAAATGTGATATGGCAAGGAAAAAAATAAAAAAGATGGAAATGTCCTATCATAATGATTAGTAAGTATGACATAATAGAATGGCATGTTGTATGTACAATATGGCCGAATGGTCTAATAATGATATATGAGGTATGTTTGTATAATTATGAGCATGATATTGAGATGTAACTATGATAAATAAACCAAAACTTGGAAATAAAGAATGTATGTGCATTATGAATGAAATGAAATAATGATATGAGTATGCATGATAATAATGTTTCTATAAAGTGCATATAGTGTATGAAATTTGAGCAATAAAACAAGAAAAATCAAGAAAGCCTTAATAGCTTCCCTATGGCCATTTGTTGGCCACTCTTTTGAAAAACAAACATAACTTATGATAAATATGTGAAATATAATTAAACATGGTAAATTGCTCGTAAGAGTAGAAAACCTAGTATGGATAGGTTGATAGGTCAAGTAGAGAGATTAGCAACTGCTAGGGCACTTTGGTTCTTTATCTAGGCTAGTGTAGTAGCCGTATAAGTACTATGACACCACTACACATACCTAGACTGGTGTAGCAGTCATATAAGTCCTATAGGGTCACTATATATATCTGGGCTAGTGTAGCTATGACACCCTTTATCAATCTGACCACTAAGCCTAAATAAGGAGCGACACACAAACAGATATCCGACTACACATAATAGAAAAACTTTATTAAAATTGAAAAAATTTTCCTTTTCTTAAAAACATTCTTTACATGTCTAATGTTATAAAAATGCTAATTATCTAAAACCATTTTTTGGTAAACTAAAGGGGTTCTCATGTCAAAAATCTAATAGCATAATAGCTGTACCAAGACACTATCCTAAATAATAACTTACATAAAACAACACTTCTAATATATCTCACATATCTCATCCATATCTGGGTCCATCTGACCATCCAAAACAAACTCCATCTTAGCATTCATCAAGCATGCAATAAGAAGAGATATCATACAAGTCATACAACATCATAAAATCTCAAATAAAGGGTTTTAATACTGTTTAAAGAGTGACAAAACTTATTTATATCACAGATTAGGCCTAATACCTCAATTACACAAGAGTGCCACTAATAATAGTTACATCACATTATCATACTAAAATGAGCAAAATACTAAAAGAAGCTTCTCATAATCAATCTACTAATATTAAGGCTTTGACTCTAATATATTGCTTTAATCGATGTACCACAAATGAAAACAATACACTAAGTAATATTCTTAGTGGTGTATTCATCATAACATATGTATATTACATATACTTCATGCATTACAATCTATCTTAATCAAATAATATTGCTCAATGATAATCAAATACCATGCATACTAAAATGATGCCAAAAGTTGCATAACCAAATTTCAACATGATCACAAAGATAGTCTTATGCACTTTAATCACATGTACATATTTAGAACTTTCTTACTCAAAACCACATCTTAGTTAAATAATTTACCTTATAACCAACTTTAATCTTATTGATTTACACATGCCCATACCTAAGAGATAACTATCAAAAACTTCATAATGGGATTAATTAGGCCCGATGGCCATATTGACTCGGAGATCAAACCAGGACCTGAAGGTTGTATCTAGGACTCGAAAGTCATAAATGCATATGAGGGTATGCTAGTAACTGCTATATCTCCTTAGTTGACTAGTTAACCTATCCAATCTAGGTTGTCTAATTGTATAGGGCATTATCAACCTTAATAGGTTTCACATTCTTAAACTTCATTTATAGCATTTTCATAAAGAATTAAAGTTCATTTAACATCATTAACCACTTACATAGCCTTAAACACATCACATTATCATGTCACCATATAATGACCAATTTTCAAACTCATAAGGATATGATATATGCTTAAAGCACCACATGCACCTGAGTGAATTATTTAGCCATAACCTCATATACACACAATTATGTGTTAATTAACTCATTATTCCACTCTTAGGAGTAGAAACAACTATAATCACAAAAATAACTTTATATTTCCATATCAATACGAAAAAAAAATCAAATAATGCATAATGCATTTACGTCATTCATGTTATCTAAAAGCTTACATGTTTCAAGAAAGCAAGTAAGAACTATCACTCCCATGCATGCTTCATTCACTTATCACATAACATACACACTTTAACTAATATAAAAGGTTATCAAACATTCTGTACTCCAATTTTTGTCGCCAATTCATTTCATTTTAATGGCATCATTTACTTGTCATAATTTCTAACATCTTTTTAGATTTGCTTAAGTTATGAAATTGGCATATTATCACACACCAATAATAAGAGGCATTCGGCCTTATCCCATAATACATATAACACACTTTTAAACATCCTTAATTCATCACATTAAACATCTCAAAAGGTCAAGCAAGCCATCAATTAGCACATACACCAATTTTACAAATTATACCAATTATACTAATTACTCATTAATTACATAAGTTAGAATGAACACACATACACACACCCATCATGACGCATCCAACCTCTTTAAAAACCAACTACAACTTATTCTATTCACACTAAAATTATCTAATTGCACACTTTATAAGTTTAAACATAGCATAATATCATCATACACTATTTATACCACTTAGTATTTAATTAAAATAAATACATATATTATGATGAATACATAAAGAATTAAAATACACCACTGAAGCTTTCTTAAGCCTTCTCCTTACCTGATTGCTTTATGGCTCACTTTCATCTATAAACACAAATAGGTTCATTATGATAAAATACATATAAAAACACACAACACTTCAAAAAAATTGACTTAATAAAACCTCTCTTGGCCACCCTAACAACCTTAAAAAATTGATGAAACCCGAAAATTCTTACCCGATCGAAAAATGGTTAGTATTCACCCATATGTAAATTCTCAAAAATCTACCATAAACTTCATGATATCTTGCTTCAATAGAGGTCTAGAGGTTGTGGAGGTGTAAGTTTAAGGCTTGGAAATAAAGGATCAAAGGGAACTTGTAGGAAAAAAGAAGAAGAAATTGAAGAGAAAGCTCCTCTAATAGTGTCGACTAAGAAAGAAGGAAAGAGAAGGAGTGGCTGCCACTATTCAGGTTTTAACCCATTTAAAAGGCTTATATTTGACCATTGAATAGTCAATATGATCAATGGCTAAGATTTAAAATGCCACTAGTCCAACAGTCCTCCTTTTTAGCCTTATTATTCTTTTCTTTTAAATATTCAGTTAACCCTTAATTGTCATATCTAAAACTAAATCATGCTTACACAATCCATAAACCTTGAGAAAACTTAGCTTGAAAATCAAGAAAAATCTATAAAAAAATTCTTTGATCTTTCTCGATTTACTAAAAATACTTCTTGATATTTAAAAATTCTAATTCCAGTGCCAATTGACTTTTTGGAATATTTAAGTATTAGGTTATATTGATCCCAAATTATTTTGAGCAAGTATTGAATAATTTTACGGTTTAACTTTGCCTACGACACTATTCATGAGACACTACTGTAAAATCTTTTCTTTAGTTTTTAGCCATCTTAATGACTTTAAATTAACTCCGAATTTTGTCCAAAATTATTTTATGATTAATACTTCTTGTTGGTCAAATTAGTGTGAGCTAGGTTTTGGCTAACACTATTCATCTTGAGAAGTAATATTCATAAGTCGAGATTTTTGGGATATTACATTTCTTCCCCTCTTGAAAGAAATTTTGTCCTTGAAATTACCTAATTCAAATTGTTTTGGATGTTGCTCCTTCATTTGAGCCATACTCTCCCAAGTTGCTTCTTCCATGCCATGATGTCACTATAGTACCCTTATCAAAGCACTATTTTGTTTCGTAACTCTTTAACTTTTTATGCTCATATGATAGATCTAGTTGTATCTCCATTTCTTCAGTTGCTAACACATGTGATGGATTCAACATGTATCTCTTAAGCATAGACACAAGGAACACATTGTATATTTATTATAGCTCAAGAGGTAAAGCTAGTTTGTAAGCCACTAGTCCAACACATTCAGTTATTTCATATGGGCTAATGAATCGTAGACATAGCTTACCTTTCTTGCCAAATCTTAACACCTTCTTCTGCTGCAATAACAATCACCTTCTTCTAACCTCCTTTAAACTCAATGGCATAGTTTCTCAGCATGTCTTCAAGAACCTATATAACCCTTTTTGATTGACCACCCATTTGATGATGAAACGTTTTGCTAAAATTGAGTCTAGTTCCTAAGGAATTATGAAGTTTCCTCTAAAACCTTGATGTAAATCTTGGATCCTAATAAAAATGAAAGATGTTAGTATACCATGCAATCAAATAATCTGATTAATGTATAGCTTTGCCAACTTCTCCAAAGGGAAATCTATCATCACAAGTATAAAGCGTGTTGACTTAGTTAATCTATCAACCATAACCCATACAAAGTCACACTTACTCCTAGTTATTAATAGCCCAACTATGAAATCCATAGTGACCCAATCCTAATTCCATTTTAGAATTGCTATAGGTGAAGCAATCTAATTGAAACTTGATGCTCATCTTTAACTTGCTGACAAGTATGGCATCTAGTCACAAACTTAGCTATGTCTCTCTTCTTACTTGGCCACCAATAAGCTATCTTCAAATCCTAATATGTCTTAGTACTACTAGGATGCATAGCATATGGAGCATTATGAGCTTCTTATAGGATCTGCTGTCTCACATCTTTAATATCAGCCACCCTAGAGATGATCAAGATAATACAAATAGCCATCACTCTTGAACTCTTACTCATAAGACTTTCCCTCTTGAATCATACTTACAATGTTCATAAGCTTGGGATTATCCTTCTAGGCATCTTTTATTTATTACAACAAACTCAACTTGATTTATAACTCTGACAATAAACTCCTATTATCTAGCCACTTTAAGCTAACATTCATAGCCTTCAAAGTAGATATAAACTTCCTGCTTAGAGCATCTACCACCATATTAGCTTTCCCCAGATGATAATTAATAATTATAAACCACTATTAACTCTATCCATCTTTTTTGTCTCAAATTTAGCTCCTTTTGAATGGGAAAATACTTTAAGCTTTTATTATCAGTGTAGACATAACACCTTTCCCCATAAAAGATAATGCCTTCAGATCTTTCGAACAAACACTATGGCTATAAGTTCCAAATCATGAGTTAGATAGTTCTTCACATGAGGCTTCAACTATCTTAAAGCATAAGTAACTACCTTGCCTTCTTGCATGAGCACACATCTTAACCCATTCAATAAAGCATCATTGTAAATAATGAACTCTTTCTCAAAAACCAGTTGAACTAAGATCAAAGCCTTTGTCAATATACTCTTGAGCCTATCAAAACACTCTTGGTACTTGTTAGCCCA
Source organism: Hura crepitans (assembly GCA_948208565.1). Taxonomy (NCBI): domain Eukaryota; kingdom Viridiplantae; phylum Streptophyta; class Magnoliopsida; order Malpighiales; family Euphorbiaceae; genus Hura; species Hura crepitans. The sequence continues at coordinate 1,875 of CANXYI011391426.1, read as the reverse complement.
TATAAACTTGGCATTCTTCTTCAGAAGACATGTCATAAAAGCAGTAATTAAAGAAAATCGGGTGGCTTCCACTCCATAATGGCTTCAATCTTTTTGGGATTAACTCTAATATCGTCAGCTAAAGCTATATATCCTAGAAAAGACATTTCTTCTAGCCAAGAATAACTAGAAGAATGTCATTGATAAATACCACCACAAACTAATCTAAAAATGGCTAGAAGATATGATTCATGAGATCAATAAATTATGTTGGAGCATTGGTAAGCCTAAATGGCATTACCAAAAACTTATAGTAACCATATCTTTTTCTAAAAGTTATCTTATGCACATCTACTTCTTTCACTTTTAACTAATACTACCCTAATCTCATATCAATCTTGGAGAAGATACTTGCCCCTCTAAGCAAATCAAGCAAGTCATCTATTTGAGGTAAAAGGATACTTGATAACAACCTTATTTAACTATCTATAATCCCTATATAGCCTTAAGGAGCCATCTTTCTTCTTGACAAATAGAATCAATACTCCCTATGGTGACACACTAGGTCTAAGAAAACCCTTATCCAATAGCTGTAGCAACTATAGTTGTAGCTCTTTTAGCTCTATAGGAGCCATCTTATATGAAGCTATTGAAATTAGCATAGTGTTAGGAAAAACCTCAATCCCAAATTCAAGCTCCCATTTTGGTGGTAAACCGAGTAGCACATTTGGGAAAGCGTCCTTAAACTATGATACAATTGGTATCTTACTTGCTTTTAGCTCTACTCTTTTAGTATCAATCACATGGGTCAAATATGTTTAGCAACCTTTGTAACACCCGAAAATTCCCAGTGTTATGAATAGTACTTCTTAGGACGCAAATAGTGTTTTCTCGAGGCTAGGGACACTAATCTTACTAAATGGAAGTATTAATTATAACACAATTATGAGTGAAATTTAAAGTTAAGATGAGGTCATTTAGATGGTTAAAAATGACAGCTAAGTTTTACGGCAGTGTCACATGAATAGTGACATAGTTTTAGTTGAACCATAAAATATTCAAAAGCTGCTCAGAAAATTTTGGGATTAATATAACTTGATACTCAAAAATTTTAATTAACCTAATGGCATTGGAATTATAATTTTTGGAAATTAGGTAACCTTAAAACTATGTTTTTAATTGATTTTTCTTGATTTTCTAACATGAATGTTAAAAATGAGGCTAAAAATGGTTGAAAAAGGGGTTAAAGTTAGGTAAAAAAAGAAATAGTTTTCTTCCTCCTTTGATACTAACTAGTCGATGCCACTCAAGGGGAGAGGGGAGCTATTTTTGCTCCCTTTCTACCATTTCAAAGCTTGTTTCTTCTGTCTAAGGCTTGATCTCGTACCTCTGTGGCTTATATACCTTAACTCTCATGTGAATTTCAAGAGAAAATGGAAGATTTTCTCAAATTTCATCTAGATGAATAGTAAGTCGAGATTGCTCGGGTAAGATTTTTCAAAGTTTGACATCTTTCCATGTTCCTTATGTGCTTAAGGTTATATTTATGCTTTAAGTTTCTCATTTTATGCTTATGTTGATTTTATATGGATTTTTATATATTTAGCCTATTATGGATAGTTGTGAAAATGGAGAGAGGTCATGATAAAGGGAAAGGAAAGGCACAGACTAGCTCTGTGGTGTATTTTGATTCCAAGAAGTAAGTTTAATCAATCTAATTTATACAAAGTTCATTAATGCTCTAATATGTGTAATTATGTAAGTGTATATGTTTTATGTAGAAATGGTTATGTATAATGTTAATTGGCATTTAAATCATGTTTTAAGATGTTATAGATGTGAATTAATGCCTTTAAATGTGGTTTGATACATGATAATATAGATTTTGCCATTTAT
>CANXYI011391388.1:0-16097 GCA_948208565.1 Hura crepitans | reverse complement strand
GTAATTTGAGGTGGTGAATCCTTTGTTGATCACTACCCTATCTTTAAATATGTTATGGCATACCCAGGCACCTCACTATGTATGCGTCTTGTTTGAAGTAAAAGCTTTGGACTCAAAATATGTCACTTTATATATAAGATATTCAATGATCTCAAGGCTAACGATACTTGCACTATTGATATGATGAGATACTTTTATTGACATAGATTAAGTATCCATGTGAAGATGTCATGGTGGGTCTCTAATATACTTACTTCCCAAGTGAGCATCCACATGTTAACTCCAAGCATCTTTATGTTTACAACTTGTGAGAACTACTGATTGATCTAATCAAGATGTATAACATGTGTTGATATATTCAGATTAATAATGTCCTATCTTGTTAATACTATGATCAGGGATAGGTAGGTATATCACATTTTCATGCAATAAGAATCTTATAACATGTACACTTTATGATTTCCTCTACACTATAATTTTATACTAAAGACTTTATAACATGGTTTAAGACATTAAAAAAATTATAAGTAATATATTAAAGTACCATGAAGTAAAGAGAAATGCCTTTTGCATTAATTCACAAGGTTTAAACACATTAATATAACCCTATTACATAATTTTTAAGGCATACATCTAATATTCTCTCAATTGCACTAGCATAAATAACCCATATACTTAATGCCCATTGAATTTATATGTTGATCTAACTCCTCTTGTGATATTACCTTTGTGAGAGGATTAGTTATGCTCTGATCTATGAGGACCCTTTTAATTTTCATTTCCTATCTACCAATAGTCTATCTTATCAGATGGTAGTGCTAAAGTACATGTTCAAAACATTGATGAGACTGTGGTTCTCAAGCTTATTGAATAGCCCCATTGTTATCATAATACAAAGGAATTGGATTTAGAATGCTTAGAACCCTCCAAGTTCATAAATGAACTTCATAATCTAAACAGCTTCCTTAACTTCATCGAAAGTTGCTATGTACTCAACTTTAATGGCAGCATTCGCAGTCATATCCTATTTAGAACTCTTCCAAAAATTTACTCCTCTATACATAATATATACATATCCAAATTGAGATTTATAGTTATCCTTATTAAATTGAAAAGCTAGCATTAGTATGCCTGCTAACTTATAGATCTCCTTCTCTATAAACCAATAATAAATCCATTATCCTTCTTAAGTATATAAGGATATTCTTAATAGCCACCTAGTGTTCCTTTTTCCATAATTAGATTAGAATCTTCTCATGATACTTAGAGCAAATGCCACATTAGGTCTCATACATTACATAGTATTTTATCAATGTATACATACTATGAAAGACCAAGCAATCTTTTAGATCTATCTCTATAGATCTTGATCCTTAAGATATAAGTTACTTCTCTAAGTTTTTTTATGGAGAAGTATTTACACAACCAAATCTTAATTAACTCATGGATAGAGATATCGTTACATATTATTAGTATGTCATTTACATACAACTCAAAAAAAAATAATTGCACTCTCATTGACCTTTTTGTAAACACATGGTTCACTCTTATTTTGTTTGAAACCAAACTCTTTAATTAGATCATCAAAATAAATGTTCCAGCTTTTTGAAGCTTGCTTTAATCCATAAATGGATATTTGAAGCATGTAGACCTAATTTCCATATTTGGATATAAAGCCTTCAAGTTGTGTCATATACACTTCCTCTAACAATTTTCCATTCAAGGAAAGTTGTCTTTACATCCATTTGCCAAATCTAATAATCTTAAGGAGTAGTTATGGCAAATAAAATCTAAAGGGATTTTAGCATTACAACTTGATAAAAGGTTTCATTAAAGACAATCCCTTGTCTTTGAGGATAGCCTTTTGCTACAAATCGAGCTTTATAGGTAATCACATTTCCTTCCATGTTGGTTTTCTTCTTGAAGTCTCATTTACACACAATGTGTAATGCTCATACGTTGAGGCTTTAGGGATAGTACTATGAGACTCATGAAGTATGCTTAGAGTGTTAGGTTACATACATGAGATCTAAGGCATGGTACACTATCCATTAAACTTCATGAGGCTCAAAAAGGGTGAAAATGAGTGAAATTAAAAATTTAGCAGAACTAATAAATTATTTTGAGCTGTAAGCTATTGGGCCGTAGGCTCAGATTAAGTTAGGTCGGGAATAACCCAATATGAGCTTGAATGGACTTGAAAATATCATACCCCAAAGGTTAAAAATTTTAATGAGGCAAGTGGAGAAGGAATTTTAATTTTTCAAGGTCGTTTGGAATTTTCTTGAATTTCGACAGAACTACGATTCCCCTGAAATTGCGCTAGCCTAGTTCTCAAAGGAATTTGGCCACAAAATTTGATATGGCTCTAATTGAAGGTATTTTAGAATTTTAGAAACAAACACAATAATTTTTAGAGTTTGAGTGGCCATATAAAAATTTCCAAAATTCTACTAGAAACTGAATTGTTGCAAATCACTGATAGTTTGGTTTGGCTACTTTCCGATGGAATTTTGCTATGAAATTTTGTGAGCAAGAAATTAGGATCAAATGAGGATGTTAAGAGTAAATGGTACATTTTTTTGATGACCGTGTGATTTTTAAAAATTCCCTAAAGTTGGCAGCCTTCATATTTGGAAAATCGAGTTGTGGGATGCTTGGGGGCCATATGTCTTGACCCGAGGCATCTTGACACTCTCTTACCATATAGACCATATGCTCAAGGCCATTTAAGGACACCTGGCCACCTATTTCCTCCACACACCCCATTTTTTTATTTCATTTTCCTTTCATAATGATGTCCATGTTTTCTTCCCTTCATCTAAAAAAGCTCCACTTTAGACACACCATACCCTAGATTTTTGTTATTCTAATTTCACCCCAAAGCTTTAGCATGAGGCAGATAATGATTCAAGAATTTTTGGGCACTAAAATTTCTCTTGAGTGTTGAGGAGATTCTATTTCTTTTTGGAGCCACAAAGGTGGCATGAGGCAAAGAGTTGGGTGAGTGATTTCCCCTATTTTCCTTTTTTATAGAATTTTGTAGTCTTTTCCCCTTAAGGCTTATTATGTTTTAAAAATTTCTGAGGAGGTGGAGGTTGATCCAAAGACAAGGGTAAGCAAGGTGTAGGAAAAAAGAGGAACTATGGGGACTGACCAAGTTTGTGAAGTTAATTGTACTATTAGCATACCTTACCCCCTTCATTTTCCTTTTAGGTTTCATTTTATTGCTTGGGTTCATAGGGGCTGAAATAATAGGCTTAGTGAGGCACCAAAAAACTATTCTTGTGAGGGATTGTCTAAGATTGATATGCTTATGACTTAAACTTCTTATATAATGACAACGACTAATTATGTGTGTATGTGTGGGTGCTAGTTTTAAAATATGTGGTTGGTACAAGGGTCATAGCTAGGTTTGTCACATGATAGTCATGCTTAGGAGTGAACGGAAGTTGGATACAACATGTGGGTTCACTAAAGAAATAGGGGGGCTAGAATTCTTGTGTTCGTAAGTGTGAGTGTATATCATGTCTTAGGTTGATAAGTCTAGAATTTATGCAGCTGGGGGACTAATTTCATTACTATGTGTTCATAGGTGTGTGTGTGTTTCTTGCACCTCAATTTTATGACATGAATAAGGTAGTGTAAGTCAATTTTACATGGTGGTATAGTTGGTGTTAGTATATGTATTATAGGTGTGTAGGTGAGGTTTAGTGTGGAGATTATAGAGATAAATTGGGCTAGCATTAAAGGCATGGTAATGCATCAATTTGTGTGCTAAATTGCCATGACTTCTATATCATGTGTGTTTGTTAATTAATATGGATAACTACTAGAAATAGGTTATGTGGGATGTTATATCTATATTTCCATGAAGTAGGTGGAGTGCCTTGATAAATACATAATAACTAGACATATAAGACATGTGTATATGTAAAATAATATTAGTATATGATGGCATGAATATTAGAAATTAAAGCTAAGAATTTGGGGGTGGCTTATGTGTGATTTTGTAATGGCCGAGAGGTTGCTAAAGGATTTTGTTAAGTGTATGTCATTTGAGCTTGATAATTGGCATGAATGAGGCATGTATATTTTGGTTAATGTATGGTTTATGGGTTAGTGTTGATGAAAGAATAGATTGTTATACACAAATGGTGGATTGACACTTGTATGTGTGTGTTTAGGCTATGGACGAGACATATGGTTAGAATGTGATAATTTAAATAGCTTGATAATAAGGATATATGCATGTAAGTATGCTTGTGTTATGGTAAGCAACTTGTAAGTAAGGTCAAAAGAACTTAAGTGTACATATAAGCCCATTTTGATGTATTGGCCAAGAGCTAGCCTAATGAGAATGGCATGAAAGCATTGATAATATATGTTTAATGTATATGTATGATAAAGCACAATAAAATGAGCTTAAAAGTGAAATTACTTATGGCCTAAAACTTGTGCCCAAAAAGGGGCTATTATGATATAATAATATAGAATGGTATTAATGCCTATTATGTAGTCATTTAAGTGTCCTAATGGCTTTAGCTTCGGGCTTATGAATGTATGAAATGAATGGTGAAAGTTACACTAAAATATAAGGTGAAATGAGCCTAGAAATGGCCATTGTAAAATAAGAAATGGACCTATAATAGTCCTATAAAATATATTTTCTGAACCTATAGATTAAATGAATTATGAATGATTAATATTTGACAATTCAATACTGTATAAAACCAAGAATTATAGAAATTGAATTATGGCTATGACAGTGCTTAAAAATACTACTGATAAGGTGACCCAAAATAGTCCGGTAGGGCCCATAACTATTTAGGCTAAAAATTTACTATATGATAAAATTAATAATTATCTATTTTTGACTTAAGAATATTATAAAAAGTTGATCAGTAAAGAAATGGACATAAATAAAGGTTAAATGGCCCATTAGTTAGACACCCACTAGATGGGTTGACCGATCAACTTAGGGATTTAGCAACTATTAGACTGTTTGATTATCAGACTAGGCTAGTGCAGCTGCCAAGGTTCATTGTTGAGCCACTGCACTAGTCTACTAGGCAGACCATTATTTTATTTGCACACTTGGTGCTATTATTTGACTATGCTGGTGCAGCAGCAAAGGTTCTCTAAAGGGCCACTGTACTAGTCTGCTACGCAAACCTAGATGGATTATTTGATATGATTAGTGCCCTTAAGAGGTCTACGGACTAATCCCTATACATAGTTACTCAGTATTTTGCCCTTTGTGAGGTTCTTATGAACTGATCCCTATGGCTATAGGCCAGTGCAATGGTCAGGGTCCAAAATGTGGGCCACTGCACACCTTTTAGTTCCCTCTTATTCCAGTGTCTGTAAGTGTAGTATACCTAGTGAGGCCTATTTAATAATTTAACTAATACACTTGGAAATAATGGAATGATTGGATAAATTTTAGAAATAAATTGAATAAAATTATCCTAGTGGCATTTTAGTAAATTTTATGAACATATGCCACAGTAACTGAATGGTATCAATAATTTGGCATGTTAGTCATACACTACACCTAGACTATTATTTTTATTACTTGCATGTGTCTGGCATAACTGTATTAACTTGGCTAATGAAATATATATATATATATATATATATATATATATATATATGTAAATAAAATATTATTGCATTTCTTTAAAATAGGTTCTACATACTTAAATCCTATGTGGTTAATGTTTTAAAGCATATATGTGCCCACATGAGACATGCTATTAATTTATTAAATTCACCATTGAGTTTTATACTCAACGTACTAGTGTTTTGATGCACCGGTAAGTAAGGGTGGCAGTCAAGCCTCGTAATATATACAGTGTATCGATGGAGACAATAAAGGTTTGAGTTTTGTTGATTTGGTGTAATTAGTGGCACTCACGTAATAACTGTAGGTTATGTGTCCAGCATGCTTAAAAGCTGCTGAGGGTTACAAACCTAAGTAAATTAAATTATGAATGTACAGGTCGGTGTAATATGAATTATTAAATTATGTGATACTTAAATGACTAAAATATTTATTGTGATTAAGATATTATAGGTATAAGGCCTATATAATTGTGATATATAGAGGACCAGAAAGGTCCAAGATTGATAGCATGGACATTATAGTTGTTAAGCATGTTTTTCAGCAAGAGAAGAAAACTTTTAGGAAGACACCTGGACAGCTGTTGTGCTGTCGAAAATTTTATAATTAATATACTAGCATGTTATTAGTTTAATATGACTATCATTCCATGAATAGTTGTACCCTAAAATGAAAGAAGAAATTAAACTATATTTGATGAATAATTAAAATTTTAATAGGAGTTAAATGAATGAACCCCGGAGAAATTTAAGGATATGTGACTTAATAGGAAGTGCACCATTTATCAAAATTCTTTAGGAATCTAGTAGAGGGTGTCACACAATGGGTTTAATCCCTTCAGGGGGATCAACTAAGGTCTATACCTAGTTATCTTACATGGAATCCATTTTTAATTTCATGGCCTTAAGCCATGAGTCTGATTCTGAACTATTTAAAACCTTCTCATAACTAATAAGTTCATGGTCCTCTACTATGGTTACTTCATTGTCTTAGTCCATGAGAAATCCATATCTTTCTAGAATAGTTCTAACCCTAGTAGATTATTTGGGAACTTGTTTTTCCATAGGTTCTTATATTATCTCATCACTTTGAGTAATATAATTGGGATTAATTGGTTGATCTACTTTAATTTGTGGTTTTTGAACTTCATCAAGTTCAACTTTACTCTTACTATCTTTCTTAAGAAACTTTCTCTAGAAAGACTATATACTTTGAAACAAACACCTTTCATCCCAAAAGAAGACTGAAGTAGTATCCAAATGTTTCTTTTGGATAACCCATAAATAAGCATATGTCAAACTTAGTTTCAAGCTTATCTGACAATATTCACTATGTATATTCAAGGCATCTTTATACCTTGATTTGTGGAAGAATGAGTTCTTGTTATACCATATCTCATATGGTGCAATATCAACTGACTTTGACAAAAATCTATTTAAAAGATAAATAGCAATTTCTAGCGTATAATGCCAAAATGACCTAGGCAACCCTATAAAGCTCATTATAGATTGAACCTTGGCCAATAAGATTTGAGCTCTCCTTTAAGATACACCTTTATGTTATGGCATATATAGAGGAGTCTATTGAGATAACTTGTCACACCCTTTACTAGATTCCTAAAGAAATCCAATAAACAGCACACTTCCTACCAAGTCACCCATCCTAAAATTTCCCTAATGGTCATTCATTTAACTTTGACCAACTTCTGCCTAAATTGGGCTATCTGACTCTAAAACCACTTCCGTCAGTTTCTATGGTCCACTTATATTAGATGCAATCTTACCTAACCATTACAGAAGAAATCTACTTATACTTAGGTACTTCTTAAAAGTTCGACAGTATAACAGCTACTAATGTCCTATCCTAAAAATTTTAGCAATCTTGTTAAGCACTTCTATAACTTATTCATGACATCTGGACCCATCTTGTGCCTCTATTTCATCTTATCATCATCATCTAGCACACAGCAAACTTAGGCCTCAGACCACAAATAAAATATACAAACATATAGAGCCTCTAGCTCACATCAGCATAAACATCATATATAAGCATACATTCACCAATGAACATGTATAATTACTTAAGTTACATCCATAGGTCAAAATCAATTAATTACATACATTTCCCATTTAAGTACATTGATATCTATTAATTCACCCAAAGTCCTTACATGTGTCCTATAAATCATTATCGTCATGCTTTACGAGGTAGGTCCCGCTGATGTATACCTATGCACCAAAACTAGTACGCTAAGTATACAAGATACTTAGTGGTGAATTTAAAGCAGTTTAATCATGGCGTAATCTTGTATCTTACTTAGATAGTTAAAAATGTGATTTTTACTTCATTAAATAATTTAAATGTTCACTTGGGTGCCAAACTACTAAAGTACCCCTAAGGTCTTTGTCACTTCTAGAAATATTATTTTTGACTTAAATAAGCCATTAAAAATGATGATTAGTACTTAATACCTGCCACTTGAGGGATAGTCCATCTTAAAAGGGGAAAATTTACCAAAATACCCTTATATTTTTATACTTTTTCTGAAGGAGTTATGCATATTTGTTTAACTTTATCTCTCTAAGGTATTTATATGCCTTGAGGCAATCTTTTTGTCTTATATGTATGTATATGTACTTCAATTAGTTATTTAGACTAATCTGGCATATCCATGCGAAATGACTAAAATGCCCTTTATCTAGCAACTTATCAAAACTGAGGAAACACTATTCTATTATACTCAATTTTTCTATTCATAATCAATCTAGTTCTTTATTTGATTAAATTCTTTAGCACGACTAGAAAGATGACACTTTAAAACACTGGATCTAGAGGGATAATAACTAGTGCAGTGGTCCCCATTATAGACCTATGTCGCTACACCGGCATGTGATCCATAATGGAGATCAACCATAGCCTCCCCAGACATAATAAAATAACTATGTGGCATAATGGAGATTAGCCGTAGCCTTCCTAACCACAATAAAAGTAACTATGTGGCATAATGGAAATCAGCCTGTAGGCCTCCCCAACCACAAATATCTATCAAGAACTGGGTGACATAATGGAGATCAGTCTGTGGACCTCTCCAACCACCAATAACTAGTAGCTGCAAAACCCTAAGTTGATCGATCAACCCATTTAGTTGGTGTCTAACCAATGGGCCAAGTAGCTCAATTTAACTTTATTTATTAGCCAAAATTAATTTTATAATATATAAGTCCCAAAAATAAACAGATAAAAATTTTATCTTATACTTTGGTAATTTAGTCGGACTGGTATAGCCACTTTTTAGCTTTACTAAGTAAAATTCAGAAATAATTTTCAAGTCTGTTGTTGCCAAAATTTAAGGTATCTTATGTTATAATTTATTAGGACATTTCCACTTTAAAACTTGATAATTTCTAGTCCAGTGGTACTTTTGGTTCAGGTAGAGGTCCACTGGACAGTTATAGGTCATTTCGACAACTTTTGGAATGAGTTTACTAGGTTTGTTTTAAGTCTAATTTCAGTTTAGTTTTCACTATTCTTCTAAATGCTTTACTAGGCACTAGGCCAATTAAATCTGGACCAATTCAATGCCTAAAGTCTAGGCAATAAGCCATCTAAAGCTTGGCTAATTCCATGGCCAAAATTCTAGGCACCATGCCACTTTCACTGGGCCAAAATGTCATTCAATTCTAGCCTTTTAAAGGCACAATCAAAGCTCAACTCATTAACTCATTTGATGCCATTTTAGGTCACTACTTCAAGCTTTAAGTATATGTTTTAGTTTAAGTCTTTCCTAGCCATTTCAAGGCACTTTATGAGGTATATATTATGACATTTTAAGGTTATATCCTTAATTAGTCACTTAGGCATTTTATGCCTGCATTCAATTCTTAGTAACATACTTATTCATTACCTTTACAATAAGGATTGTTATGCCACATGCCATAAGTAACTTTCGGGTACTAAAGTAAAAGTATGCTAAAATTACATAGCCCTTTCAATTGACATAAAAAATTCAATCAAGAATATATGCCATGCCATAACCATACTCATTTTTTAAGCAAAGTACCATAAGTCTCTAGCATCATACAATACCCTTAAGGTAGCCCTAGGATGTTCAATGTAAATAAACTTAATTCTCATTCCTTAAAACAAAATAACATTATTCCATACAATTTATAATCCATGAATTCAAATATGAGCACAATATCTCAATTTAAGCCATTATAACCAAAAGCTCAAAACAACATTTCAAAGACTACCTATGGTAGCTTATGGCCACAAGCACAATTGCACCTCCCATTGTGAATTCCACTCTAAAACTTCAATAAACACTCCCTAGCATGCCAAGCATGACTTAGAGTTCTCTTAGGTAGCAAAATTCTTATTCAAACTACCTTAAACAACAAATTTCAGGAAGCAAATTTTGAGCAAATTATGGAACTACTCATATATACCATTCATAATTCCACCAAAACTCATGGTATTCCATATCACTAAAGAGCAATTCAAGCTAATGTACAACCATTCGAGCCATTTAAACTCTAAATTCACTAACCTAGACACCCCTACACGTAATAAAAAGGCTATAAATTCACATACATATGCCTTTAAAGATGCCATCCTCCTTCTAACCCTTGTTACCTAGCCAACTCTAGCCTCTACGGTGCTTTTGTTCTCCCTTTGTGAGCCACCATTTGCCACGCAATAACCACCAAAGCATCACACACACATTCACACATGTCTTAGCTATAATTTGTCATTAAGAATAACTAAAAAAAGTCCAAGAAATAGGGTATATATAGCCAAGAACTCACCATCACATATATAGTTCTGGACTATTCTAAGTCTGCCTCCTTGTTTGATTTTTTTCTCCCAAATGAAAACTCCTTTTGGCATGATTCTTTTTCCTGCTAGTGCCTAATATCCAAGGGAAATATTGGCCACCAAAATCACCCTATTTAGACATCAGAGTAGGAACTTATGGCCTAGATAATGAAGGCCTGGCATTAGTTTCTGGTAAGAAGGGAGAAAAAAGCATTTTTATTTCTTACAAGTGGAATTCCACTTTTCATGACCCATTTGCCATTTAACAAGTGGGTTATGACACTTGGCACTATTATGGGCCCCATTTGGCCACCTCGACCTAGTCCCGATACTTTTTGAACTATCCTAGTTTTTTGAGAAGCTCTAAAAATTCATAGAAATTCACTCGGACCTCTAAAAATTACACCATTTATTTTAAAATTCCTATTTTAATCCCCTCTACTTGCTTGTATAATTTCATGGCCAAATTCCATAATACGGCAATTTTTAAACTGCCTTAATTTGTGTGCCAACCTAAAAAATTATGAGATTTTGCAAATGACCTCCGATTTCAAAAATTATTTCACCGTTAGACTCAATATGATTTCTTAGCTTTAGGGTCCACTATTTTTGAGTCTGCTGGAGCATATCTCGGGTTAGTCCCTGCTTGAAAAATTTTTATTCATTTAATGGGTAGCTTACTACACGAAATGAATTGTTGGTTCAGCTAAATTTTTTTATTTTGCCTTTTTCATCATCTTAGAGCCCCTTAAAGTTTTACAGCCTGTGCCACTAGCTCAGTCTATGTGCAAGTGACTTCGCACCTTAGATGCACTCCTTAGACCTTGCAGCACTATTCATAGATCCTCAAGACACGGGTGTTACATTTCATCCCCTCTTAATAAATTTTGTCCTAGAAATTACTTGAAGCAATTAGAGTAAAATACTGAGCTTCATTGGCTCATCTTGCTCTCAAGTAATTTCTTTTATACACTTATCCCTCCATAGCACTGTGACAGTGGTATTGACCCATTTCTACAATTACTCCATTTCATGAGCTATAACTTGCACTGTTTGCTTGTGATAACTGATATCCAGCTACACTACCATACTTATCATCCAGACTCCTAGTAACTAGTCTAATCATATCACTTACAGCCTTTTTCGATTCATTTAACTATTTTTTATCCTCTTCGATCAAGTCTAGTCTCAAGACTTTCTGTCTCAAATCTCACTTCACTATGAAAAATCCTGCATCTTCTATCATATACTACCTCATAGGGTCAATTACTAAAGTAAACTGATTACTACTATCATAGGAACTTTCTGCTAAAACATGTATACATATTAGAAAATCATAAACTTACTAGTATTATCCCACAACATGTGATTAACTATCTATATTACCTTTTCTGATTGTCCATCAGACTGAGGATGATAAATTGGGTTCGGTGCCTAAAGCTGCTCACAGCTTCTACCATAACATGATAGTAAAGTAAAATCCCTATCCAAATTATAGTCACTGGCATAACATAAAATCTAATGGCTCATCACCATATAATCTAGCCAACCTGTTTAAGTCTAACATATCCTAACTGGGTAACTTAGGCTGTCTTGACTATCTGTCAAATCATTACTAAATTCAATTATTCTCACTTTGATATAGTTGTAAGTTACAACAATCCAGAAGAATTCTACTGCCTAGCTTCTACCTACTGGCATATAAACTACTAGGTATCATACCCCTTCCATATTACCTTCCACACTAAGCCTTCAAGGAATAAAGTTCCCAACTTAAATTTTTCCTACCAGAATACTTAGAACAAAGAAACTCATGGATTTCTTGAGACATTCACATCCTAGATCCTCTGTACAAAATGTACACGATCTGTTCTGATGAGTCTACTACTCACTTCTTATTAACTGAGACCCTGAGGTCTTCCCCTCTTTAGCTTTGATAATTATCTGAACCATCTAATTATCTCTCATTTGACTCTTTTCAATTTACTATCTAAAATCTGACTTCACTTACAATTTAGCCACTACTGCCTCTTCTGAATTAACTAGCAACCTGACATCTATAACCTTTTGAGATCACCTTAAATTTCCTTGTACTTAGCCTTTACTACCATAGTAGCTTCCATTGGTAGATAGTCAATTAGGCAATTAAAATCCTGAATCAACTTTATCCAGCTTCTTTATTTCAAGTCCCTTTTCCTGAGTGAGGAGTATTTCAACTCCAATGATCTGTACTTATATAACATTCTTCTTACACTGATAATGCCACCATTTATTTTAGCAAAACCACTATAGTGACTAGCCCTAAATTAGGGGTAAGATAAACTTCTCCTTGTAGCTTCATCTGTCTCACAATATAAGCCACTATCTTTTCATTTCACATTAACCTCTAACAACCCTTTAGCATAACATCCTTACACATAACCAAGTCTGCACCCTATTTAAGTTCAATTAGGATAGGAACCTATAACACCCCCTACCCATTTCTACCTAAAGCAGGTAAGGTGTGCTACTTCCCTCTAACATCACCTATCCTAGGATTTTCCTAAGGGCCTTTCATTTAACTTTTAACAAACTTTGACCATGTTTGACCAAACCTAGCATTCAGCCCATTTTGATTATTTATTCCCTAATTAATGTCGATTTTAGTTCGTTAAAACACCTATCAGGCACTATCAGACATTTTTGAAAAATCGAGCAGCATAATGGCTGCCCTAGTAACTAGCCCAGAATTAACCTATAAAGAAACATACTTCTAACTCAACATCCAGTTTATTTTTCCCCTTCTGGACCCTTTGGTCCTCCATATCATAATTAACAACATGACAATATATTCATTCACTATTCATAGGGTCGTAGACCCATTAACACACATGTATACAGAAGTAACTATTCCATTAACAACCAAAACTATACATACATTCAGTTGATCAAATACTTTTATACGAACATCCCATATCCCATATTATCTATACATACATGAGTGCGACTCTACATACAAAAGATAGAAATAAAACAAAAAGTACTAAGAGACTCTATCATAGCTACATAGTTGATGACGTTTGATGTTTGACCGCTATTTATCTACTACCTACATATCAGAATATTGACACGCTGAGTATGACACTTAATGGTGGAATAAACCAAATATATTATGTGAATTCATGCAAACATGCATCATATAATGGTTCTCACATAATAAATATTTCATACAGCTCTAAGTCCATTTATTCCCTTTTTTTTGGTTACTTATCTATAAATCTTAACTTTCTTATTAGTTACTTCTATTTATTACGTTACAAGCCTATACCATATAGATCGCACTTTAAGACACTAGACAACGGGATGTGTCCTATGCAGCGGCCCACTTTTAGGTCCTAGGTAGCTGCACCTACCTTCCCCGATACATAGGGACCTGTAGTAGATAGCGGGGACATGTCTATGGACCACCCTCAGTACCTACACCTTATAGCAATAAGCACCAATGGTGGATACTCAAAGACCTATTCGTAGACCAATCCCAATCCATAATAATACCCTGTAGTGCAGTGGCTCATCACAGAATCTAGGCAGCTGCGCCCACTATAACCAATACCTGGCACTGGATCCTAGAAGGACCGACTACTTAGCAGTTGCTCTATCCCTAGTTGATCGATCAACCTATCTCGTGGGTGTCTAAGTGATGGGCCATTAACCATTTTAGACTATTTTTATTATTATTTTGCCTTTTCATTACATTTTATGAGACAATTACGCAAGTTACTATAACTTTGCCTACGGTCGCAAAGTTACTATTCATTTGGTCAGTCTCCACAACTGACACTATTCATTTAGTCATTTTTGCCTTTTTATGCTTTTCATTTCTTATACTACTCAAGTCTTATTTTCAAGGTTTCTTTGCCCCATTATTCTCATATCCAGTCCATAATATAAAGGACATTAATTCCCTAAGTTATAGTCAAATTTTCATATCTAATTAGGTTGTATTTTTAGGTCACCTAACATGCCATTTCTAGGCCATTTTCCTTCTGATTTCTACCTTTAATTAGCACACCAAATGCCTCAAATATTTAACCACACATGCCACATACACTATACCACACCATTTGACCACCAATAAAAAACACATTTACACATGCAACCTTTCCCAATTTAACCTACAAACTTTATTAATTTAATGCCAAATAAAACATTATAATATCAAATTACCTAATTACATGCATATACCCTAAGTTATCAAATTTCAATACAACATTTAAGCACACAAATGCATATACACAATAGGCATAATAAATTTAATGTATTCCACATACCTATGGTGCATCCACACCCCTTTTCTCCACCATTTTGGCCTTACATACCTTGCTCTCTCTCTCTTGGATTAGACACCCTTAACATACACCCAAATGAGCTTAGCAAAATCCTAAAAAAATCACCTATAACTCCAATTTAAATTATAAAAACCATAGTAACTCTTATAATTGACTTAGTTATCTATATCAAAAATAAAAAATGACATTAAAGGATTTTTGCTTACTTTGGGCATTATTCACCCAAGTGGTGAATTTGTAAAATTTGAACTCCTTTCTTCACTTTCTTGATAGAATTGATGACTTTAAATGATGGAGGTTTTAATTCTATGACTTTTTTATGAAATTGGGTGGGATTTAGGAGAGAGAAAATAAGAAAAATGATAGGGAAACCATGCTAATGGCATTGGCTACTTGGGAATGGAAAGGTTGAGGGAGAGTTGCACATGTGTGGGGTGATTACACATTTGTAATGACTTATACTAGATGGGTTGAATATATTTAATTGGGCCAAATGGGCCCCAAATACATTATGTCTATATTATTTCACTTTTTGATTCAAAAATTCATAAAATATTCTATGTATGTCTAAAAATTCCCATTTTAGTTTTAAAATTCCTCGATTAGTGGGACTAAGGCCCACATAAAATTTCATATGAAAATTCCATCATTGACTTTTTGGCACTATTCACAGCCAAAATAAAATATTCAGAAAAAATATCTATTGACCTCAAAAAATTCTAATTCCTCCTCTATAATACTCAGTGGAATTTTTGAAGTTCAGGGTATGGTATTTTTGAGACCATCCGAGCACATCCCGAGGCTATCCCAACCCAACCTCATTTTATCTCCGTAAATAGTAGTTCTTGACCTAATATGAATTATTGGTTCAGCTAAAATTTTTAATTCATTTGTTTTCCCTATTTTCATGCCCGTCAAAGTTTTGTGACTAATATGCTAGTCATCGTACTCGAAATGACAACCCGCACCACGGGGAACATCATTTGGGCCTCAAAGGTACTATTCATAAGACCTTGATTGTCGAGCATTGCAATTCTTCCCCTCTCAAGAAATTTCATCCACGAAATTACCTAAAGTAAAAAGGTGAGGATACTACATCCGCATCTGCTCCTCACTTTCCCATGTTGCCTCTATTGAGTTGTGATGCCTCCATAGCTCCTTCACTAATGGAATCTTCTTATTCCTTAGCTGTTTCACCTTTGTAGCTAAGATTTGTACTTGTTCTTCCTTATATGTTAGATCTAGCTATACTTAGATTTCCTCGGCAGCTATAACATGTTTCAGGTCTGACCGATACTATCTCAACATGGATACATGAAAGACAT
>CANXYI011391348.1:0-15517 GCA_948208565.1 Hura crepitans | reverse complement strand
TGACCAAATGAATAGTAAAATTTGCGATAATGGTGAAGGTGTAATTACTTGCATGGGTTATGTATGAAATTGTAACTTAAGGGTAAAATAAACATAAGTACTGTCTGAAAAGGTTAATAGCCCATCAGTTAGACATCCACTAGATGGGTTAACCGGTCAACTAGGGGATAAAGTAGCTGCTAGGTAGTCAGTCCTTTTAGGGCCCACTGCCATGTATTGATTGTGGCAGGTGCAGCTGCCGAGGTTCTGTGATAAGCCCCTACACTATAGGTTATTGTTGTGGATATTGGAAGTGGTCTACAGACGGATCTCTAAGTATCCACCCTTTGTGTTGATTGATGTTATCTGTTAGTCCAATATTGGGAGTGGTCTACAGATGGGTCCTTAAGTATCAGGCGAGATAGGTGCAGCTACTTAGGCCCTAAAAGTGGGCCACTGCACAGGATGTATCCCGCTGTCCAGTGCCTTAAAGTGTAGTCTATCTGGTATAGGCCTTCAATGTAATAAATTTATCTGAAATGACATATAAGTAAATTGAATTGGATAATTAAATAAAATTAGAGTTGTGAGGGTCACTAGTTAGGTGTGGAACATGACATGCTGCATGCTTGTATGATTTGACATAATATGTTTGGTTTATTCCACCACTGAGTGTCATACTCAATGTGTTGGTGTTCCGATGCACAGGCTATAGATAAAGCGACGATCGACATCAAACGTTGTCAACAACATAGCTGCCATAGAGTCTGTTGGTCCTTTTTGTTTCCTTTTGAATTTTGTATATAGAGGTGCACTCATGTAAATAGATAATATGGGTTATGGGACATGTGTACAGTTGAAACTAATAAACCGAATGTATGTACAATTTTTGCTTGTTAATAAATATCTACTTTTGCATACTTATGTGCTGATGGGTCTACGACCCTATAAATTGTGAAATGAGTCTGTTATTATACTGTTAACTATGATCTGGAGGACCAGGGGGTCTAAAAGGGGGATAAGGTTAGAGAATGAATTAGAAGTGTTTTTCTTTGTAAAATTTATTGGGGTTAGTTACCAAGGCAGCCGTTATGCTGCCCGATTTTCCATAATCACCTAATAGTTCCTGATAAGAGTTTTAACGAACTAAAATAGACAGTAATAAGGGAATAAATAATCAGAATTGGCTTAAGGCTAGGTTTGGTCAAACTTAGTCAAACATGGATAGAAGTTAAATGAAAGGCCCCTAGAGAAATCCTAGGATGGGTGACCTCAGCGGGAAGTGGCACACATTGCCTGTTTCAAGTAGAAATAGGTAGGGGGTGTAACAAGCCTCCCACAATTTGGACATGAATATATCATGAACACCCAGCTTGGACAAAAAAGATTAGAAAGTAGGAGCATGTTGAGCTTTGGTGAAGAAATCAACAAGCTAACCAAATGAAGAAACATGGAGTAAATGGATAATTCTAGACTTGAGTTTTTCTCTAACAAGTGCCAGTCGATCTCGATGTGTTTGGTGTGCCTATGAAAAATTGGATTGTGGGTAATATGAATTGTAAATTGATTGTCACAAAAAAAAACAACTGGCTTTAGATATGGAATAGAGAGATTATGTAAAAGAGAGATGAGCCACTATAATTCACAAGTAAAAGTGGCTAATGCTCTATATTCTGCCTCTATAGAACTTTAAGAAATAGTGTTTTATTTCTTTATTCTCCAAGTAATCAAAAAATTGCCCAAGAAAACACAAAATCCAGTAATACTCTTCTATGTCAAGGAACATGTAGCCCAGTCAAAGTCAAAAAAAAAGATCATAAATGCAATTGTGAATCTGCTTAGAAGAAAACACCCTCACTTAGAGAAAACTTAATGTAACATAGAACTTGGTGTGCTTTTTGCATATCTGATGTAGTTGGATAGTCTAGAGTTTGGGATGATTGTTGAACAACAAAGGTGAGATCAAGTCTCATATAAGTCAAATAAAGAAGTGGACCTACCAACTGTCTATAAGAAGTGGGATCAACATAAGTAGTTAATTGATTTGGCAATTTAGAATGAGGGACCATAGGCGTCTTGGCAGGCTTAGCACCAAGGAAACCGATGTCAACTAGGAGATTTAATGCATATTGACACTGACAAAGACTAATTCTTTTGATGGAGCATGCAACTTCAAGGCCTAAGAAACACTTCAAGCAACCTAGATCTTTGATCCTAAAAGAGTCATCCGAATACTATTTGATAAATGCAATTTTAGTCATGTTGTCACTTGCAAGAATAACATCATCTACATATACCCATAATGTAATGAAGGAATGAGTGGAATGTTTAACAAATAAACTTAGATTAGCAGAAGCTTGTCGAAAACCTTGGGAAAGAAGTGCATGAGATAATTTTGCATGCCACTATCTACTTGCTTGCTTTAGTCCATAGAGTGATTTCAAAAGTTTGCATACTTTATTTAAAGAACTTTGAAACCAGTTGGAGGTTTCATGTACACTTCTTCCTCCAAATTGCCATGCAAGAAAGCATTATTGATATCCAGCTGCTTGAGGTGCCAAAGTTTGATAGAAGCAATAACTAATAAGGTACGAATGGTTGTCATTTTAGACACAGGGCTAAAAGTTTCTAAATAACCCACCCCTTCCTGTTGTGTGAACCCTTTAGCAACTAACCTTGCCTTATGTCTCTTAAGTGTACCATCAGCACGATATTTAATTTTAAAAACCCACTTATATCCAATAGGTGTTTTTTTAAGGGATAAGTCCATAACAACCCAATTGTTATTTGCTTCTAATGAATCAATTTCTGCCTGCATTGCTTTTTTCTATTCAATTGTTTTAATGGCTTAAGACTAAAACTTAGGCTCAGGAATAGAAGTGATAGAGATAAAAAAAAACTCTATGGGCTAGAGCAAATTACTATAAGAAATAAAGTTAGAGAAAGGATGAGGTGTACTTGAGGTATTAATAGGTGCAAAGAAGGATTATGGATTGGCCTGCAACAGAGAACAATGATAATCTTGAAGATATTAGAGAGCAGATTTGTGATGTGTGGAACATCGTAAAGAGGGGGAAGACACAGGAACAAGATGTGTGGTATTAGAATAATCACTATCTAAGGGATTGAGATACAGAGAAAAAGGAGTAGAAAAAGTACAATCATGAGGATTGAAAAAATTAGCATCAATAATAGTGAGTAAAAAAGGTTCAAGAGTGATTGAGGGAGGTAAAGCATTGGATGTGAAAGAAGCATCAAAAGAAAAAGAATGTTCATAAAATTGAACATTGTGAGACCCAAGAACTTGTCTCATCTCAATGTTGTACAGTTTAAAATCTTTTGTACCCTATTTGTAACTAAGGAAAACACATTTTTGAGCTCAAGGATTGAATTTAGTCATGTGAGAAGAGTGGGTGGAAACATAGGCCAAACATCTAAAAACATGGATATGAGATAGATCGAGAATTTTGTTATGCAATAATTGATAAGGTGTAAAATTTTAGGTGTTAGGTGAAGGCACTCTATTTATAAGATAAATAGCATGGGACACAAAATCACTCTAAAAGTAATAAGAAAGATGACTTAGGAATTTTAAGGCTCGTGCAACATTTAAGATATGCTGATGCTTACATTCAATAGAGCTATTTTGCTGTAGGGTTTCAACACAGTTGGTTTGATGAAAAATGCCATTCAAACCATAAAAATCAAGAATATGAAATTCAGAACCATTGACATTTTTTATTTTCATGATCTTGACATCATATTGAGTGAGAATCATTTTGCAAAAACAATCAGTTTGAACCTAACATCAGATTTAGATTTAAGCAGAAACACCCATGTGAATTTACTATATCATCCACAATAGTAAGAAAATATTTATGGCCATACATTGATGGGTGAGTAGGTCCCCAAATGTCAATGTGTATCAAGTTAAAAGGTTTTACAAAGGAAGAAGTGCTTATAGGAAAAGGCAACTTCTTTTGTTTAGCAAAATAACAAATGCTACAATCCAAATGTTAAAAATGTTTAGATACATGTATATTTGGATGTGTTTTATTTAATAAGGAAATTCTAATGGATGAGGCATGTCCCATTCAAAAATGCCACAGGTCAAAGTTCTTAGGAAGATGATGAGTGAGTGGTAAGGAGTATATAGTGTAAGAAGGAAATAAGAGTTGATAGAGGCTAAGATGTTGTTTAGCAAAACCAATCCTCTTCCTAGTTTACACCTCCTGAATGACACAATCATGTTGGTCAAAAATCAAAAGACAAGAAAGTTGATGAGTGAGTTTACTAGTTGAAATGAGATTGAAAGAAAAATGAGGTATAAATAAGACATCGTGCGAAACAAAGTTAGAATGAAACTCTATATGTAACGACCCAAAAATCCAACTCATGAACTTCTTAAGACCTGAGTTGCACTAAGTGTACCAATGGGAAGTATTAATTATAAGAGAATTTTGGGCAAAGTTTGAAGCCAATCCGAAATCCTTCGGATGGTTAAAAATGCTAATTAAGATTTTACGGTAGTGTCATGTGAATAGTATTGCAAGCAAAGTTGAACTGTAAAATAAATTAAAAGTTGCTCAAAATAATTCAAAAATGCTACAACCTGATACTCAAATATTCTAAATAGTCCAATGGCTTTGGAATCAGAATTTTTTGAGTTTAGGAACTACTTTTACCCAATTTTCGGGACAGAAAATATGTTAATTTTCGGGTTATTGTTAGAATTTGGGCACGAGATTTTGAGAGAATTTAGGGCTTGGATTTATGGAATGTTGGGGATAGGAATGGAGGAAAACTAACTTTTCTATCAATTATAATAATTTTTTGAAGGAAGAAACATTTATTTTTGTGGAAAGTATAAATAGAGCAAACTTATCCTCCTCTCACATACACCACACAAATCCTCCTTTCCTCCTCTCCACTCCAATTTGTCACCCCTCTCCCTCTCATTTTCTTTATATGATTTCTCTCTCCTTAGAGGGACCCACGATGTAAGGTTACACCCAAAACAAGGAGCATTTTGAGACGAGTTCGTGGACATCAAAATCATCCGGAACGGTAGAGTATTTTGAGGGAAAAATCGAGAAGAAAATCGAGGTGAATAGTAGCTTTCTCTCTCTCAAGTTTTCTTTTTTCGTGAATTTTATTTTTCACGGGTTCCTAGGATGTTGTAGAGCATGTATCTGGGCTGAAATATTTTTTTACTTTTAGATTATTTTATATTATTTATTGAAGTTCATACCCTTTTATATTCGTAGGCAAAATGACAACCTTAGCTTCCCGAGGAAAAGACAAGGCATGAGCTGACTTCGGGGGTCTCGTATAACCTTAATCGGTATATGTAATCACTTTAATTTGAGTGAAATGGCATGAATATTAATTATGGTGTATAAAGATAAATGTGAAAATAAATGAATTGTAATGATGATTTATGGATGGTTGTTGAGTGTATTTGTTATGCATTTAATGAGAATTATGCTCTATAAGTGTTGTAATAAGTGTGATTGAATTGGTGTTGAAGGTTGTTTGGTTTGAGTTTGAAAATGGATGGAATTTCTATAAAAATGCCAGAAATTCACATGTTTGCTGCTAAAAATGAGGCCTCATGGCCGTGACCTTTTGGCAGGTCATGCCCATGACCCCTCCAAGCCAAAATGTAGGTTTTTAGAGTTTTTAAGGGGGTCACGGCTGTGACCCACAAAGGCATGATCGTGACCCATTTTGACCACTATTGACCACATATTGTTTTCTTCATAACTTCTTCAATTCTTAATGAAATTTTGAACCATTTTTAACCCAATTTTTGTCATGATATTGAGAGTATCTTGACCATTATTTGGGCATATTTTTATGAGCTTATTAAGGGGTTTTAAGACGTGAAATGTAATTTTATATTCTTGAACATTTAGGCCTAAAGCTCTATGATGTTAATGGAACTCATGTTATACCTCGTGTACCATGTGCATGTGAATGAACCTTGATTTTAAGTCCAATATTTTTTTACTATCTTATGATGTCCTCATGTAACTATAAAGATTGTAATAGCTATAAGTGATCACATGTTGTCATTATCTATATTTGAGCCTAAGTTGGTCGTGCTATGCGTAATGTAATATATATATGCTATGGGCATATGATATAGGCCTTACTACTGTGCAAAATGGCCAATGAGATAAATAAATGTAACAAGATGGTGTGAAATGTATAATTGGTATAAATAACACAATATAATGAGTTTAATGATGCCTTACTATATGCTATTGACCTATGTGATATAGGTACATAGTGATAAGTATGAACCCGTGATGCCCAAGTTAAAATAAGCAATAATTGCTACCTTTGTTAATAATAACAAAAATGGCAAAACATGATTAGTTTAGTTATGCCTATACTCTTAGACAAACCGATTTAGATAGATTAATCAGTCAACTAGGATATTAGTAGCTGTTAACGTACCTTCGAGTATGAGACCTATGGGTCACTTTGTTGTGCTGACAAGCACTAGCCTTTGGGCATGATATTATGAGCCTTCGGGCATAATACCGTAACCCTTAGGTCATGATACCATGAGCCTTCGGGCATGATACCGTGAGCCTTCAAGCATGATACTGTGAATTCGCTATCCAGTCTTAGTTAGTTGTCTTATGGATATAGGCATCGGTTAAATGATTAAAATGGCTTAAAAAGGCATAGATTTAAATTGTATGTTAAATGGCATTAATATGTGACCTATGGACATAATGTGATCAAATAACTCAAAATTGCTCTTAAGATGTTTAAATGTGTTTATTATCACTTGTATGACTATTTATGGTGATTATATGTGTATAAATCTTAAAATACTAATAGGGACAGTTATGAGGTGCATATTGGCACTTATGATTGAAAACAAGTATGTCATTATCCTTTGCGATATACGAGTTCGATATGGTATTTACTGTGCCTTATGGCCTAAAAAATGGCTATTACATGATAATTGTGATTTTGGCATATTTGATGCTTAGTGATTATAACCTTATGTATGTGATGCATTATGTTAATAATATGGTGGTTATTTGATGTTATATAATTCCTTAATAAATGTGCCATCAAATGCATTATTTATACTTTTAATATGCATGTTGGCATATAAGACACTATATATGCATGAATATGGTTCTAAAATCGAAAATATTATGTGTTACATATAAATCATGAAAAATGCATATTGTGATTCTTTAAAACTCGAAATGGTTTACGAACATATATGACATGCTATAAATTATTTTTTTTACAAGTTAAAGTGATTACACCACTAAGCGAAAGCTAAACGCATTGCTTGTTTGCAATGCATAGGTAACAGGGCAGTAGATTAGAGCTAAAGCTTCTAAAATCAGGAGACATGAAGATAACCCCTTCATGGGTATTATTTTTTTTTTGTATTTCTTTTGTAATAGTAATGATGATGTAAATGTAATGGTTATGGTTAGTGTGCTCTTATGACCCCTAAGGGATTAGGTCTAATCTATATTTTGCAGTGAGGTTTTGCATTAAATATTTTAACTGTGGTTTTTACTTGCTGTTTCTCGCATGTTGTGTGATGATTAATGAGTTACATGTGAGAATATTATTTGTGAGAGCCTAAGTCTCATTGTGTATTATGTTGAGTTAGAGGGTTAGGAGGACTCGTGTGAGTTGGTGATATGTGTTTTGATTATGTAGAAGTGTTTTTGAGCAAGTAAAACTTTAGAAAAGTGTCGCGGTACAGCCGTTATGCTATTGGATTTTCGACGAGAATAGTAAATATGATCATTGGCTCTAGAATCCAATATCCATATCTGTTCATTAAGATGATGATGAGAAAGAGAAAGAACCATACCAACAAAATTGTTAAGTATGCTATTAGTTTCTTTTTTTGAACTCCAACTATGTGTATCAGCTAAAGAAGAAGACTGATGATCCTTGATCATTTCTAGAATATGGTTGTATTATTCTGGTGTAAAAGAAAACTAAGCAAATTGAGCATAATGCAGTAAGGTAGCATTAGAATAATCTAGTTCAGCACTATATTCAACTTGATTAGCATATCCTTGAATAGATTTTCCTTTGGATTTTGCTCTATTAGGATAACCATATTTTTTATAACATCTATCAATAATGTGACCAAGTAAGCCACAAAATATGCATTGAGGTCGTTTCCTTATCAACATTGATGAACCTTTTTGCCTATGGTGTTTAGAGTTCATAACAATCAAATCATTAGACTTAAATCTAGTAAAAGAAGATTTACTCACATATCATATGATCAGTGGTATCACTATTGATATTGTCTTTGTTTAATTTTCATTCTTGCTACATAACCATAGAAAAAACTTTCGTAATGGATGGAAGAGGATCCATGAGGAGAATTTGAGATCTAACTGAAGAAAAGTGTTTATTTAACCCCTTGAGAAATTTTATCACATAGTTAGAGTGATAATAATTCCTTATAATATCTATACACCACAAGAACATGCCGGCACATAAGAACAAGAAGGAATAGGTCTCAAATTGGAGTATTCATCCTAGAGAATTCTCAACTATATGAGTAGTCAGAAATAGATAAATCTCCTTATGCTAAAAAAGTGATTTGATATTGTAGATCGACAATATGGAAATGATCTTCCTATGCAAATTGTTGATGAAGATCTTTCCAAAGATTAAGTGCATTCTTTAGGTACATAACACTCTATATAATGGAAGGATCTAAAGAATGAATAATCCAAGAGGCAACCATCATGTTGCATCTCTCCCAAGCTAAATACATTAGATCTGCTAGATTTGGAATCAAAATGCTACCATCAACAAACTGCCATTTATTCTTGGCAATGAGAGCACACTTCATGGCATGGAACTAAGTCTGATAATTCTTGCCATCTAGAATAGGGGATACAAGAACCAGAGATGGATTTTCACTCACATAAAGATAATATGAACTAGAAAGTGAATCTTCTAGTCTCATTTGAGCTTGTAGCTGATTATAAAGGTTAGTCATTTGCTATTAGATGGAGAAGGCAACTAATCTTTATAAACGAGAAGAAGAAAAATTGAAAGGAAAAAATCTCAAGAAACAAACAGTGTTTGCTCTTATACCATATTGAGAAGTTAGAAAGGAAGAAAGCTCTAAAAGAGCTAGAAAACTTTTCTCAAATACTTCACAAAGAATACATAGTGGTTTTTATATAGAAATACAACAAGTAACTGATTTAGAATGAGCTCAGGTATCAAGAAATTAGTTAACATGAAAATAATTGTTCCTACTGACATGGTGTATCCTTAATAAGTACATGTTGGTGGGAAATATCAATTGGTATATTTAATATTTTTATTCTTGCTTATATGTTAACTTAGGATCTAGATGTTTTCTTTGATACTTCTAACTTGTAATTTCTATGATTTCATTTGGTAGGCAAATGTATTTGATTTGTTTTTTATTCTTTTGTTATGCAAAATGTGAGTTGAATATTTAGAAAAAGGTAATTTATTTTTTTAATTATTTTTTAATTCCTTATTTAATTATTAACTATATACCCTTCTTTTTTGCAAGTCTTGCTTAGGAACTTAAGAGTTTGATCTTCTCCTAGCTTTCGAGTCTAATTAGAGATGAGTTTTCTTTTTCTTATGCTATTTCTAATTTATTCCATATATGAGTTTGGCAATATTATGACTTGCATATTTGAGGCTTTATAATTATCCAATGTTTTGTATTTTATATATTTCAGTTTAATCACAATGGTTTGCAATAAGTTTGTATTTATTATTTCAATATGGATTATCCTAAAATTTGATCTATTTTGACACTAGCTAGGCATTCTCTTTATGCCTCTATTTATATGTCAAATATATGGAACGAATATTTGTTAATACTTTTGTGTGTTGGGAATTTACCTAAATTGAATTCTATAAATCTTGTACAAATCTCTTTTTGTTCAAATAAATTCTTACATATTGCTTTTTGTCGTTTGTATGTAGGTTGAGATAAGAAAAAAAAAACTTAATTTATTGCTTCTGCTTTATATGTGTGTGTGTGTGTGTTTATTTAATATTTTAAGATTACTGCTACTTAAACATTTACTTGCTTCCTAGCAATTTTATTATTTTATATCTTTTATCTAAACCTACACATCCAAAGTTTAGGCTTTCTTTTTACTTACTTCCATGGCAAATCCATAATTACTTTTTGAATTGGTTGTTCATTAATATTTCTTTGATTTTTTTATTTGCTAATTAACCTACTTATTAGTAATCCTCATTTTGGATATTTGTGTTGGATTATTAATTTAATGAGAGTAGAAACTACAATTTAGGTTCTTATTATCCTTAGTTTTAACTTTATAAATGCCCTATGATCATTAAGGCCTTATGATGTTTTACTATTTTAATACAGCCTAATCCATTTTTTCTAAAAGTATTTGGAGGCATTTACTACCATCCTGTTTAGTGTTCAATTTAGGCGGGATATTTTAATAATAACATAATGAAATATGATTAAGATCTAAGGGCAACCATTTAAGTAGATCTACAATACATGATAGTTATGCACATGCAACTAACATATAGAACTACTTTGATCATTTTCTAACCTTTCCAAACATTATGAAAATCATAATTGACTCCCTTAGTGAATAGTTCTTAATAGAAAAATAAAAGAGGGGAAGTAGATGTTATAGATCATCACTAATGTCCCTATAAATAAGAAAATCAATGCTGACTTCTTAAGAAATAGGGAGATCATCTAAGAAAAAAAAATATCTTTTGTTCTTGAAGCTCTCTTTTAATATTCTTATTTGTGGATGTGGTTTTTGCTTTCTGTTTATATGAACTTTAGATCTAGCTCATTGCTTGTATTCACTAAAATTGTACTCTTGCCTATCTTCTTTTTGCTCTCTTTTTTGCAAATTATTTTGTTATTTTTGTTGATTTTTATTTCCTAAAACTTTTGCTCTTAATTGGTATTTTCTAGGTAATGTTGGAAAAAAAATTCTCTCTGTTTTGGGTTTTCTGCACTCTATTTGAATTTTCTCTTCATTTTTCTTTAAACTCTACACTCTCTCCCTACTCTCTCTATTTTTCTTTGTCTGTCTTTCCCTACTCTCTGCCCACTTTGCCCACTTTCTACTAGAATCACTTTGCTATTGTAATTTCCTACACTGTGATTTTATATTATTAATTTACTATATATATCTTGTTGAATACTCTAGTTTATTGTGCAGGATTAGGCTAAGTTTAGTTGCTTTTTCTAGATTAGGGATATCTAATGTAAGGTTTGGACCGCTAAGGCCTGCATTGGACCTATTACTTTTTGAGCTTGGGTTGTAACACTCCAGTGATTATGTGATTTAAGTCGATTTGAATGAAACCTTATGATGAGAATTTAAAGGTAATGCTGGGATATTAATTTAAGCACAATTAATTTAGAATTTAAGCATGCACATAGGATAATAAGAGAATAAGTTATTAATTCAAGAATAAATAAAATTTATTAAAAGATGGGATTGTGATTGGTGTATAGGTAGAAAAACAAACCATACTTTTTGTTTTAATGCTAATTGGGATTGACTTGTATAAGTATGTATAGTAAATTAAATAAGGATGTTGTACCAAAGGAGATTCTAGTAAAAAGGGCAATGATGTTATAAATTTGCGAAGAGTGAATTTATTTAAGAAGAATTTAAAAATAAATGGAACGCAAGTGTGATTTTTCCCTAAATAATTAGGGGGTTTTGAATGATCCAATTGATTGAATTATGTGTAATTAATTTGATTGATGGAAATTTATTGGTGGACTAAGGGTTGTAATGATTGGTATGTGAATGGGTATGGATATGGATAGAGGTGAAGTAACAGAGGGTTGAGGAGTAATAGTAAAAAGGACTAAAAGAAGGGTGACTAACAAGAAATTAGGCTTTAAATCGATATAAATAGGGGTGAGTAAATTTTAATTTCAATCGAAATAATCAATCGAATCAATCAAAATTTTTTATTCGATTCAATTTTTATTTGTAAAAAAGTTTGATTATTTCGATTCGATTTTAGAAGTAAAAAATCGAACAGATTGAATAGTAATAAAAATATATTTTTTAATTATGTAATTAAAATTATTTAAATTTTAAGTATATATATTGAAAATTAAAATGAAAAAATTTTAATTAATTGAATTTTTATGAGTATACATATAAATTTACATAGAAATTAAAAAATTTAATTTCATTAAAAATCAAATTGAATTAAATCAAAATATTTTGATTCAATTTAATTTAATTCTTATATACTTTGATTCAATTTTTAACTTTAATTTTTTAATAATAATTTTTTAATAATTTAATTTTTTATTATTTCAATTCGACTAAACTGAATTGGCTTATGCACACCCTCAAGTTTAAGGGTGACAAATTAGGGAACCAAGTTCAAGTGGAGTACCGACAAGGAAACAAATTTAAAGGGAATTCTGATTTTGATGACGTGGGGTACAAGAACAAAGGAAAAAATAGAAAAGAAACTGGAGAGAAATAGAAGAGAGAAGAGGAACCAGAAAGGGAATAAGAGGAGAGAGAGGGGAGTGAACTTATCGAAGATTGCAGTGGGCAAAAGGGAATGAATTGTCTTTCTAGAGCTTAAGATCAAAATTAATCGAAGGAATTTCAGCAAGAATTCAACTGAAAATAGATTCAACAGAGAAAGCAGTGGAGCAATCATTATTGGTTCGGGTAAGATTGGGTTCCGCCAAACAGAAGAATAGGTTAAAGGGGGAATTAAAGAAAGCCAAGGGCTTAGTCACTACCAAAGTGCGACAGCGGCGTTCCTAAACAAGAGGAAGAGGGGATTGAAAGCAGAGACGCCGGCTATTGCTATAATTCGGAGGAGAAATTGAACAGCGGCTGCATTTTCTTGGCAAGATGACAGAATCAGGAGTTTCTATTAGACCAGGTAAGGTATTGCCTTGAATTTGTTAGTTATTTGTAATTATATGTCCTTTAAATTGATTATCAGTCCAATTATGATGAACTAAAATTTAAATGGATGGAAATTCAAAACAGTTGCTGTGAATATAGGGGTATAGTTGTTGGAGTGAAACAGAAATAACAATTTGTGTTTTTCTTCAATCTCAAGTACGAATTTTTGCATTTTTGTCGCTAGAATGAAGCCGTTGTGGGCCTGATTAGTGGAGAAATTAACCATAAAATTTATAGGAAAGTTTGAAGTAAATTCAGCAGAAAGGATTTGCAGCTAAGATTCAGGTTAACAAAGGATTCTATTGAATTCTCATTTCTAGGTACAGAATTTGATCTTCATTTAAAGTGAATTAATTGTCAATAAATAAACACAAACATGCATGATGGAAATTTATGTAGGAGGTCATATAGAGAGATGTTTTTTTTAGTAACTCAAGCTAGCTGCTGTATTTTGGGTGTGGCAACTGTGTAGCAGCACAAAGTGTCGTTTTAAGGCCTATTCTGAGCTAAAAATAAAGAGACTAAGAGAAATGGGTGGCTAGGGGAAATTAAACAAATATTAAGGGATTCCTGTGGCTGGGATGTGTAGCAAAATTGTTGTCCTCACGATAGCAAGTTTAGGGTCATGATCTGAGAGTGTAAGGTAGCTCTATATAAGAGGTATAAGCATATTTATAGGTAGTTTTATATTAGAAAGAAGCATGGAAGTAGGGTAAGTTGAGGTTGGATTCTCTACCGATAATCCTTGTAGAATATGCAGTAAGCGAAGTTTGTAGTTTTACACCAAAGTTGACTGCAACTTATGCAGCAGTGAGGGATGCCAAGTCTTTCCTTTTTCTTCTTTTAAGTTCATTTACTTGATATTGTAGATGTCATGAGTATAGAGTGATATCATAGGTACTTGTAGTTGAGACTAAAATGAGACTTCTTGACATGAGATATGTGGAAAAGGGGATGGTAGTAGGTTGTGACAAGAATTCTGCAATTGTGGGACCTTAGACCATTTATAGAAGCAGAGTTTTAATTCTATGGGAGTGTTCAAATGGGAAGCAGAATGGGGTAGATGCAAATGGTGAAATAGAAGCATAGTTCTTGGGTTAGGAAAATGGCAGCAAGCAAGTTATAGTTAGAGAGGTTGTACGGATTCCTTGATGTTAATGATTTCGAGTTTAAGAATGAACCTACATGTATTTGCTACCACTCACCATCTAAATGCAAATATGGTTTCTAGCAAATGGATAGGTGTGGGGAGCGTGACAGGCAAT
Source organism: Hura crepitans (assembly GCA_948208565.1). Classification (NCBI taxonomy): domain Eukaryota; kingdom Viridiplantae; phylum Streptophyta; class Magnoliopsida; order Malpighiales; family Euphorbiaceae; genus Hura; species Hura crepitans. The sequence continues at coordinate 1,293 of CANXYI011391348.1, read as the reverse complement.
GAATAGAGATCATGGCAGCAGACTAATAGGAGAAAGAGAAAGATAATAGTGGACTTTAGGAGGAGAAATGGTTGGCATGTTGTGGCTGCAAAGTGTGCACCAACAACAGCAATGGATATGCTAAGGCCGGTATAGAGGCCATTAAAAGGGGGACTAGTACCGTGGAACTTGAGGAACCATAAATACCTCATACAAACTAGTATAAAAACAATGGTTAGGGTAGTATAGGGGTGTTTATGTATTACAACCTATATGTATATTAAAGTTTGTGTAATAATAGAAGAATTTTGGTTGCGTAGAACAGAGAAAGGATTTCGAGCATAGGCAAGAGCAAGGGAGTGGTTTCAAGGCACGTATCCCAGCCTCCCTTGCCTTCCATAGTTTAATGGAAACTTGAGCTTCTCTCACTAGGTTTGGCCAATATAAATATAGTCATACTGGAAGAATCTTCTTTTCAAGAAACCGTAATATGGGATCCAATAGAGAAATAATTGAGATTAGTTCCTTTTAGGTCTAGATACATAATTAAACTAGGAAGTATATAATGGAGTAAGCTTATGTGTATCAATATGCTTTCAGTAATTAAATTTAAGTGAGAGACGGAACCTACATCCTAAAAGCCATAGAGCATGAAGTAGAAAACAATAGTATCGTTATACCTTAGATTATTAAGAATGATGTGGAGGAATTAGGAACCTAACTCTAAAATTCATGTAGGGAAAACTTATATATCATGATACGTTTTCATTGCTAACAAAAGCTAAGCGGATTGTATTTTGAACACATGTTATTTTAACTGAATTAAGTCACATGCTTGAATTGTGAATCTTTCATCATCAGGTAGCTTGCTTGCATTCACTAGAAAGGTACGTACCTCCATTCTTTTGGAAAAAAGGACCATGCTTTTAATAATAAGTGTATGTTGTCTTACATTGGTATCTCTTATGTATGTTAGCATGATTTAGATGGGCATGATGTTACCCATGCATGCATATGTATGAAAGAAAGGGAGACACTTGGCATGAGCACAATATTTTTATTTTATACTTGTGAAACGTAAAATAAGCATGTGAACTAAATGTGTAACCTAGAGTTCTGGAAGTATGTTAGTGAACTCTTAAATGCAAGAACACTACATTTGTGCATGTTAGTTAGGATAATGAAAGGATAAAGCATAATGTAGATAACTAATTAAAGCCTACAGTAAAACTTTACAGAATCCAGGATATGATAGCTTTGGCATGCCAGAGAAGGTTTTAGGTAGATCTGCAGATTGTGAGAATTAGCACTAGT